>PVKC010000355.1:20347-62897 GCA_004027635.1 Crocidura indochinensis | reverse complement strand
AGAACAGAAAAACAACTACAAACGTGTTTGTAATCACAGTGCTTAAATTAAGATATTATAAAATATAGTGGCAGAATAGTTGTATATTTTATTGGTAATTGCATTAAGCTTAGTCTTAATTTGGATTTGAGGGATTTTGCAGTGATTTATTGACAGGGGGACATCTTAAAATGCGTAGAGTTTATTCCTGGTAGAAATTAGGAGTCATACAAAGTGCCAGAAATCAAACCTAGGTTAACAATGCAAGGGAATACCGTATCTGCTGTTCTATCTTATCCCTCTGACCCCTAGGTTTTCTTTTTGATGTGGGAAATTTTAGGGTTATTTTAGAGTTCTTCCTACATAGTGTCATTAGCATTACTTCTTAAGAAAACTATTACTTGGGGCCAGAGAGATAGCACAGAGGTGAAGTGTTTGCCTTTCAAGTGGCCAATACAAGACAGACCCTGGCTCCAATAGCGCCATTCCATATGGCCCCCGAGCCTGCAAGGATCGACTTTTGGGCACAAAGTCAGGAGTAACCCCTGAGCACCGTCGTGTGATCCAAAAACAAAACAAAAAAAAATGAAAACTATAACTTGATATTCACTTGAAAGAATGCAAGTACTTCCAATAATAAGAAAAGTAGTTAGGCAATGGTTACATAAGTCGAACATATATCGATTAAAAAAGGAAACTTGCACAGGACTTTTATTATAGGAGAAATTGAGTTACACATCTATTGACTTAATAAGGAATGGAAGACATTATACAATAATTGAATGATTTGGGGAGTTTTCTCTGTAACATGGTTTTGTTCATCCTTGACACTAGGATCATCTTCAAAATGTTTTACTACTTCTTCAACGGTGCTCATCAATTATTATGGGAATCTAAAACTTTTGTTTTATGGGCACAAAATAAAAATCCTAACTTAAAAATGTAAATAAAAGGGCCAGAACCATAGTACAGTTGGTAGGGCACTGCCTTACATGTGACTGACCCAGAGACAATCCCCATACAGTCCCTAAATTTACCACCTCCCTGAATGATACGTGAGTGCAGACAATAATAAATATTTTCAACATTTATGCAACTTAGTTTTCACATTATTTCTTCTTATCCATTTAAAGCAGCACATTATAATTTAATTCATACTAGGATCCACATTCCCAGTTTATTAAAAAAGATCATATGCACAGAAATGAGTTTGCCTAGTCAACAGTAGAGTTTAATTAATGAGGCAACAAATGATGTATGAGTTATTTCTCCAACTAATGGAGGCTAGTTAGCATCACACTTTCTAGGCCATATTTATCTCCTTAAAGGTGAAAAAAATACTTTTTGAGTGTTTTTTTTTGTACTATGAGTCCTAGTATACCAAAGAATTTTTTTATTTTTTCACATATCTAGTATCTTTTGCAGTATTAATAATACCCTTTATGGAATGGTCACTTAACTATAATTTAAAAATATTATGTGATCTCTTTTACTTTTTTAATATAGAAAAGATATTACAATGAGATCTTGCTACATTTGAAATTAAGTTTAAATGTCATAAAAATGTCTTTGCTAAAAGACGTAAAAGGCCTCATACAGTGGCATGCTTTAATATTTACTAAATTTAATATATTTCATAATTTTATGTGTCGATACTTAAGAAAAATATTAGAAAGCGTATTAAAACAAGACAAAATAAGTGGGAAATAGTTTAAAGATCTGGAACACATCTTGGAGGCTGAGTGAATAGAAATCTAGGTATTTTTTTTTGTTGTTTGTTATTGAGGCCACATTGTTCAGCAGTTACTCCTAATTCTGTGCTCAAAAAATATTTATAGCAAACTCAGGGACTATATGGGATGCCAGAGATTGAATGCACAGAATTCAAACATCCTAACTGCTGTACTATGTATCTGAGTCCCTAAATAATTATTCTTTTTACTTTTCTTTTTTTTTGGGGTGGGTGTCACACTGGCAGATTTACTCCTGGTTCTGCACTCAGAAATCACTCCTAGCAGGCACGGAGAACCATATGAGATGCCTGGAATCATTCTATCATCTGTCCTGGATAGACTGACTTCATGCAAGGCAAATGTCCTACAGCTTTGCTATCTCTGACCACTAGATAAGTATTCTTAATCCAAGGTAAAATAAACGTTATCAATAGCATTCCACACTATTCTTTTTTAGTAAGACTACGAAAGTTCTTCAATAAACAGTAAAAACATAAAAATAAACATAAATTAATTCAGATATGAATGTATTCCCCATATCTGTCATGTTATAATGCCTCTTCCTTTGATTTATGATATTTACTTATTTATTTAGTAATTGTGATCAAATTGTTGAAATGAACAATAATATCTATGTTCTCACCCACAACTACAAACATTTTTTTGGGGGTGAGGGCCATACTCAGTGACACTGAAGGGTTAATCCTAGCTATGCACTCAGAAATTGCTCCTGCCTTGGGGGACCATATGGAACACTGGGGATTTCACCCAGGCACACACCGTATCGCTGTGCTATTGCTATTGCTTCGGCCCCTCCAAAATATTTTTGACATTTTCATGCCAATTTCAAATTGTGTAGCTGAATTAAATTCTAGTTCTACAAAACCAAATGTTTGTTTAATTAAAAAAATGTTAACATTGTTAATGAATGCCTTTTCAGTAACTATTTTCCCTCTCTTTCCATAGGCCACTATTATTTCTAAATTTTGTTTTAGCATTATTTACTTTTCTTAAACCCTTTATTTTATTTGTTGGGTTTCTCAATAAGAAGATGATTGCTTCTTTGAACGATTTAATATGTTTCAAATTAAACTACAACTTCAGGCCTTTTCTGTTGTTTGTATTTGTTTTTGTTTTGTTTTGAGAAATCACCCATGACCTCATACCTGGGAATGTGAAAAATAGCCTACGTTAAGAAAGAAAGTGCATTCTGGCCAGATGAATTCCCCCTCTCTTAATTAGGGCCACCACCCTCAGCAGTATTTAGATGAGTGAATTGCTAGAAATGGTGTGCTGGAGGTTTCTGGGATCCAGTCTCATAATGCATTGTATCCCCAGAGTATGTCTGAACTTTCTGTGTACAAGAGAAGTGAAGGATTAGTGGCCCAGCAGGTTTATCTTCCTCATGATTGATTTTGATGGCAATGAAAAATTCCATGAACACCATTTTGTTTTAATTCCCTATAATCCCAAAACTCTTACCTAAAAGTGCTATCAATGCAGTGTTTTTTCAAATATACTGCTAAAATTGACAAAGAATGCTCCAGAAAGAAGCAGGCAATATTTAGAATCTGAAAATAATCCAGATGTGTGGCTATAAAACTGTGTACATATACATAATGGAATACTATGCATTCATCAGGAAAAATGATGCCATGAAATTGTCCTATACATGGATGGACATGTATATTATGCTGAATGAAAAAAGGTTAGAGAGAGAGAGACATAGACACAGAATAGTCTCACTTATCTATGAGATTTAAGAAAAATAAAATATATTTTTGTAATAATAGCCAAAGAGAATAGAAATTAGGGCTGGAAGGACTGGCCCATGATATGAAGTTTACTACAAAAAGAAGTGAATTCAATTAGAGAAATAACTACACTAACAACTATCATAACAATTGTAGTGAGTGAGAGAAATAAGTGCCTGTCTTAAATATAGGGGAAAGTGGGAGATAGGGGCATTGGTTGTGGGAATGTTGCACTGGTGAAGGGCCTGCTATTATTTTTTTATAACTGAAACCTAACTACAAACATATTTGTAATCATGCTGCTTAAATAAATATATCAATATTAAATTAAAATAAGATGTTCTGTGGGGGTTCAAGCAATAAATATTACAGTGGGAAGAGTGCTTGTCATGCACAAGCCCTTCTAAAGAAGTTTATCTTTTTTTTTTACAAAGTTTAATTGCAGCATTTACAGATGTTTAGTATGAGTAAAATGTATTATAATTCAAGTAAAGCAAATATATTTATCTTAATGTCTCATGCCAGTCATTAGAAAAAAATGCTGGGTTGGTTTTGGGGTGGTGGACACACCTTGCACAGAGTTTACTCCTGGCAGGCAGGGAGATTATAGGCCAAGAGTTTAAGTTTGGTTCAGCTGTGTGCAAGACAACTGTCTTACTCTACCCTCTCTTCCATTTTCAGCTCCTGCTTGCTATTTTGAATAATAGATGAACAAACCAGTACTTGTGTCTTTTGCAGCACAGTATCCTCCGAAACAATCAACATGTTTTATTCAATGTCTCAATTTTCAAATGCTGTAAATATAGTGAAATCATAAAACTGCTGGACTAATCACCTTAGCAAAGACTCATGAAAATTAAAGTGAACGAGATCATCATTGTTACCAGAATTAAATATTTGATTTTAATATTTAAAGACAAATATTATACACACGAATATCATGGCGCGTAATGTTACATGTATGGAGGTATTGTACCTTTCCTTTCTGAAAGTGGTACTCAGACTTTCAGAATTTTAGAAATCATGACATGAATTTTGCCAGGCGCATACTTTCTCCTGTTGTTTCATATTTTTATGGTTATGTTTATTTTCACTTAATTTAACTTAATTATGGTCTTATTTTGTGAGCTGGTTGTTGGGAACATATCTGGTTCTGCATTCAGGGATCGCTCCTGGTGAACTCTGGGTGCTGAAACTTTACTTTCGAATTGGCCCTGATATTCATTTAAGTTTAAATCAGCAATTTTATTTGCCCCATTAGACAGAATGTCTGGCAAAGTTAATATTCTTTAAATAAGCAAGAAAAAATTTAATTATCTTACTTGGTGATCTGTCATTGGTGTACACAACAGATTCCCAGTCAACCTTGACTCAAGGAGAAAGAAGCAACTAAATAGATTTACCTTGCCAATTCGGGCTTGACATTGCTAGTTGGTTTTTCAGTTATTTAGTATCCTTTACATTTCACTTTATTTTGTCAGTAGTGGAGGAAGCTCCCAAGAACTGTTCAGGGGGTAATGGAGGGCATTTCTTGTCTAATAAGGATGGGTGTTCATTGAGAGGGTCAGGAGCAGAAGGTGCAGTGCCGCTCAGGACCAGTGTGCCGGAGCAACCAGGCCATTCCATTTCTTTTGAGGAGTCTTTAGAGCTGTATCTGGTAATTTTGGGGGGCAGGGGTAGGCAGGGGTGTTCTAGAGCTATATCAGCTGATAATCAAAAGTCATATATTGATGAGCTGAACTCAGATCATGCATGCACCTTAATCACTGTATTATTTATCAAGCTCCTATTTAATTTTGCTCAATTCTGAGATACAACATTTATGGGATAAAAGAAATAAAAATAAACGGTTTAGTTTGCCCAAATTTAATGTTTGTGTGTGAAATTATGATTTCATTTTAACATTTTATTATCCTCTTGTAGGAGAGCTTCGTTGTTTCCTTTGTAGTTAAACTCCCAAAGTTTGGACAAAAACTAATATAATTCTCATTACCATGGGCAAAATTGACCTATCATTTGAGTAAAACTGAGTAGAACAAGAACAATATAAAAAATGGCCTCATTTGTATGCAACTTATTTGGGAGGGTTTGAGGGATAGGCAGGAAATTATTTATACCCTACACTACCCAATTTACTATCCTGATGTATAATATATTACAATCCAAAAAGTACTCATCTCTTGTTGAACTGTTTCCAAATTATGTCAATTTTTTAAAAAATTAATGATTGTCTGATTTTTGTATGCATCTCTTAGTTTCTAATCTAAATTATTAAATTTGTGGGATTACCTTAGAACTTCTGGACCAAAATATGTATATGTCCAATGTAGATAATATAAACAAACATTAAAATATTTATTGTTACGGCCAGAACAGTGGTGCAAGAGGTACAGTGTCTGCCTTGCATGCACTAACCTAGAACTGACTGTGGTTCAATCCCCCTGAGTTCCATATGATTCCCCAAGCCAGGGACAATTTCTGAGCGCATAGTCAGGAGTAACCCCTGATTGTCACTGGGTGTGACCCCCAAAACAAACAAACAAATAAAATTTATTCTCAAAAAAAGTTGATTTTTGAAGTTGGGACTAGAGCAATATCACAGTGGACAGGCATTTGTTTAAATGTGGCCAACACAGCTAGGATATTCTAGAATTCATGGTCCCCTAAGCCTCTTAAGAGTGATTTCTGAGCTCTGAGCCAGGAGTAATCCCTGAGTACTGCTGGGTGTAACCCACCCCCCAATAAAAAAGAGTTGATTCAATATAAATCTAAGAGATTTGTCCAACATTTTTCTTATATTCTGAAACACATCACAGATTGTCTTATGGCTTTGTTTGTCCATTCATTCCATTGTTAATTCCTAGAACAAATTGTATCCTCTCAGGTTAGTTCTTCATTCTTAATTAGTTACACTCAATTCATATCAATAAATAGAGGGAAAGAAGAAACAAATATAGGAAAACAAGAAAAAGTAAAGTTAGATTGCTACATTTTTGTTGCTTTATTTCTGTTATTTAAAAATCATTAACTTATTTAATACCTGTAAACTGAGTCTAAAGTTGACTTTTCTATAACAGATATTTTTACTCTTAAGTAGTTACATGTTGACATTTATGAATGTTTCTGAGCAACTATCACCCAACTTTTATTTAGTTATAATTAGAAAAAGTGACTGTAAATTTTAAATTCAGTTTTAAAAGATCAAACTTATTTTTTAAGTATCTTTGTAATGATCAAATGATAAAGACTAGATATTATTTATTGTTGTTGTTGTTTTGTGGCCACTCTTGGTGACGCTCAGGTGTTACTTCTGGCTATGTGCTCAGAAATCACTTCTGCCTTGGGGGACCATATGCCATATTGGACGCCAGGGATAGAACCTTGGTATGATCAGGGTCAGCTGCATGCAAATCAAACACCTTTCCTCTGTGCTTTCACTCCAACCCCAAGAGTAGATATTAAATACTGTTTTTTGACTGTATGAAAAGCCTTGAGGAAAAAATGTGCTACTTCAATACAATCTTTCCAAAATTCACGCTTCTCAGTATCACCCGGTTAGTGTGTTTCAGTTAAAGAAAAGTTTTTATGTTAACAAAGACAGTATGTTGATTTTTTTGGTGGGAGGGGCATTTTGGATCACATCGGTGGCGCTCAGGAGTTACTCCTGGCTCTGTGCTCAGAAATCTCTCCTGGTAGGCTCAGGGGAACTTATGGGATGCTGGGAATCAAACCCTGATCCGTCCCAGGTCTGCCTCCTACAAGGCAAATGCCCTGTCCCTGTGTTATCCCTTTGGCCCAAAGTATGTAGGTTTTAAAAGATTCCTGAAGTTACTAACATGGATTGGCAATTATTTGCAATATTTCAGTATCTGTGAGTATTTTTCAAAACAATAACTTGATTGTAGAAGATGATCAAAGTAATGTCATTTCCAATTTCAAGTAGAGTCTCACACATAACATAGAAGTCAACTTTCTGACAATGAGCTATTTTAAAAATAGGACATAGACTGGGACATACTACTAATTAGTAGTAGTAGGCTGTATATTGAGATTGATAAGTGCACCCATTGAACTCTTAATTGTATTTTTAATTAACATGGATAGACACAAGATAGCTACCTCAGATTTAAAAGAACATTTAAGGAACATGCTAACATATGGGTAAAATATTACATTCTCCTTTCAATATTTTTAGGTAAATTTGTTTTGGGGTAAAAACTATAGATATAGTTCAGTTGACTGAGCATACACATTGAATATATGAAATGCATATTCAAATATCCAAACACATTTAGTGTAACCTCAAGAGCACAGAACTAAGAGTCACCCCTGAATACCAATGTGTGTGACCTAAAACCAACTTAAGCTTTAAGTTAGAAAAATAACATGCATAAGGTTTATAGAAAATCAGCTGTTACAATGGGAGTAATTCAACTGCCTCTGAAGTGAGGCCCAGATAGTTTTGTTTGAGTGTTATTTCCAATTACATTGTCCTGACTTGTATAACAGAGTTAAGCTACAGCAATGGAAAATATCTTATAGTACTCTTAGTGTACTATATCTCTCACCACTGTTAAACAGAAATTTATCATTTATTTCAACACCATAAGTTGCCAATAACAACTTCCTATCAGTTGACTAAAAGACTTAACAGGTGAATCATAGGGATCTTTGTCAGAATTCCCAGTATTGCAACTAACATGTTATTTCACCAAAGACAAGGTAAAGTGAAATAAGTAAATAAAAGAGAAGGATAACCATGTGTCAACTTCTGTTAGGATTACAAGTGATCTACATTTTACATTCCTTAGTGATTATTTGAAGGAAATTAAAGCACTAGCTATAGACATTGATAAATATTTCCTTCAATTTGCTCTGACAATAATGTGTTTCTAGCTGCAGACTATAGCCTAATTATTCAAAATAAACAGTGATTAACTGAACTAAATCGAGCAACAAGAGGGTCTGCAAATTTGCCCTGTGGTTAACCAGCTGTGCTTTTTACTGTGTGCACTGTGAATTTACACTCAAGCGTTGTGTTCTCAAGAGGTGGTAAAAAATTGAAGCATGCTTTAGAAGTGTTAAGTAAGGGGAAATTATTAATTTGGTCATTAAGTCTTCTTGCAATGGGAGTTTTGCTTTTTTTCTTAAAGTTTATTTTTTAATATTTAAATTAAATATAGCAAATGTTTATTAGGAACCTACTATATGTCAGAAACAGTATTAAAGTTTAAAGCTATATACTTTAATAATAAGATTAAGGGTGGGCCAGAGAGATATCATGGAGCTAAGGCATTTGCCTTGCATGTGGAAGGATGGTATTTCGAATCCCAGCATTCCTTATGGTTCCCCGAACCTGCCAGGAACAATTTCTGAGCATAGAGCCAAAATTAAGCCTTTGAACACTGCCGTTTGTGACCACCTCCAAATAAAGATTAAGGGTATATATAGAATAAAATAGAGAACATTATACAATATTTTATGTATAATTGAACTCTGATTTGTTAAAATAGGAAAATGAACACAATTTTTTTTAATTTTTAAAACTTTGTTTTTTGGGGGGCACCCCAGTAAACTCAGTGTTTACTCTGGAATCTACACTCAGGATTCACTTCTGGCCAGTCTCAAAAGACCATATGTGATGCTGAAGATGAAACCCAAGTTGGCCACATATAAAGTGCCTTGCACACTGTATTATCTCTCTGACAGCCACTAGAAATTTTTATTACTACATTAAGCATAGTTGTGTGGAATTGTAATTACACATGCTGTCTCTGTTTTGGCCTTGGGTAAAAAAATTCTTTCATGGCAGTAAGAAATATTTTTGAAAGCCTTATAGAAAGAAAGATTCACTTACTTGCTTTTTATTATTTAGAAAAATTATTTCTGAGACATGCTATAAAAAATCCTAGTCTTCATTGTTAGTGTGGAATTATAGTGACTAATTTGCATGACAACATTCTAGTTTGCGTTGATTTCTTAAATGCATATTTAAAACAATATTTCATATAATATTTCTATTGACAGTGCTAAAATCATATTATAACAAGATAAAATCTTAATAATTTATAAAATAACATAAAATGTTCATTGCCTTCTATCTAGGCTTCTCTGACTCCTATTTTGAAACATATTCACTTTGTATTTAAAAGTATAAATTTTAACATTTAATCAAATAATTTTGGTTTATTTTTGGCTCTGGGACCATATTCATTGGTGCTTAAGATTTATTCCAGGATTTTTTCTCAGGGCTCACACCTGACAGTGTTCAGGGGACCATATGTCATGCCCCAGGTTGAAGTTGGGTCAACTGCATGAAAAGCATACAATAATACCAATATTATCATCTTTCTCACCCCCAGTGTTTGATTTATAAACAATATTTATTAAGCATATAATATGTTGTAATCACTCAGCAAAGAGAATGACTTATTAGGAAAAACAAATTTTAGCAGTAAACATGCTCACACTCTTGTTTCCACTCTACTTAACTTTATAAACACAGTTAATTGGATAAATCACATTGTCTGATCAGCCAAATAGTGGCATTAAACACTCTCATCCAACTTCTGGAAGAAACACTTAACATTATAAGTTATAACGAAAAAGGTTTTGGTAAAAAGAATCTTCTATATATTAAATTAATTCAATGTTCAGATTAGATAGTACATTGAATTAAAATAATTTTCTCATATAATGTTTTGGGGAAAGGCTTGGGATAAATCAGTTGTCAGGGCTTATTCCAGGGTCTGTGATCAGAGATCTCACCTGGAAGCCACTCACTCCAATGGATGGGGAGAGATGGGGTGGTGAGATTCAAATCAAGGGCTGTTGCATGAAATGCAAATACCCTATTTAATTTAATACCTCTTCAATCCTGAACCAAAATTAATTATATATTGTGAATCTAATATCTTATCTCCTAGATGGCCTTTAAACTTTAAAAAAGTAACTTTAAAAATTACATCATATTTTGAGACTATCAAGAATGTACAGTAGGTAGAGTGCTTGCAAGAGGTGTAACTCAGTTGGATCCTGGAAACTTCTATGGTTCCCCAAACACCACCAGTCATGATCTTTGATTGCAGAGTCTGGTCTAAGCACTGAACACTGTCAGGTATGGACCAAAAAAGTCAAAAGAAAAATATTTTATGCTTAATTTCTCTGTACATTATAAAATTGTTATAGAATAATTATAAAAATATAAAGATACTTAATTCCTATAATATAGTGATTGTTTGTTAATAGGAGAGTCAAACTTGCACATGTCCAGACCTTACTCATGAATCAGAGCTCAGGCATTATTTACAATGAGCCTCTGAAGATCACACATGGTGCCAGAGTATAACCCAGTTTGGCTACATACCAAACATATATATATAGACATATATATATATACATATATATATGTATATATATAGTTCGTATATGTTTGTATCAAAGACAAATAGTACAACCTATATGTCCCCAATACAATTTAATAGGAAATACTGAAGAAGATAGCAAGAGAGGATTTTGCAAACTAATTTTTGCTCTATTTTTCTTAACAAATGGATATAAAATAAATTCTATTAAGTAAATTTATGACATAAAGCTAAATATTATGAACTACCCTATAAATGTAAAATGTTTTAAAAACATCATTTTAATGAAATAGAATCAATGCAGAACCTCTGCATACGTTCTTTGCCCTTTCTGTGATATTTACCTTGTTAGGTTTAGTGGGCTTTTTTTTTCCCAAAGACTTCCTTCTCATTAAATAAAAGGTCAAGTAGAATTCAGTCCATATTTATTATTCTTTTAAAATATCTGCACTAGAAAATATTATATTAACCTATTCCTTACAGATATCCTTGATAGCTGTGACTTATAAAAAGAAGTCTGTGCTCTTGTTCTATTTAGTCTAAATAGAGAGAAATGATCTCTTCTTTGTAATTTCTAATGAAAGGAATTAATTCAGTAAGGCAATGGATAAAATTATATAAAGATTTTAAAGTACATTAACAGCAATAAGAAACTTATACTCTAATATTGACAGTGAGAGTTGACTCCTATCTTCATTATTTATTATTCATACAAAGTATTTGAGATTTAGAAACTCAGTGATGGTAATAGTATATATTCCAATAGGCTGTTTTTGATGATGAATTTTGTCATAGAACAATTTGGTTTGTACCATTTCTAAATTTTCTTTCCAAATATTGGCAGAATTGTAGCAATAAATATACAAATGTTGAGTATGTTAAAGGTCTGAGAGTTCAGCACAACATTTTTAGCTTTGTCAAACAGTTTTCCAGAAGTTGGAAAGTCATTAGTGAGATCTGGGACCTTGTAAAGGTCAATTAACATTTGAGAGCCTTAGCCTCCTTGCCTTCTGATCTATAAAATGAGAATGTGAGTCCAGCTAATCGAATTCACTGCCAGTTCCTCTAAATTTTAATGTCATCACTCCAAGTGCACTGGCATCAACATGTTTCTTTTTAATTATAAATTCATTTCAGTTGGAATTATTTCACAAAAAAGAAAAATGAACACTTAACTGGACAAAACAAGTTACATTATACTTCACAAAATATTAATCAAAACATGAATGTAAGAAAGGTGAAATAAATCAACCTAAAACAACAAGTTCTCTAAAATGATTGATCTTAAAATGTGCACATTGATTTTCTCATTACTATTAAATTTTAAGTTGCTTTTTTTATTTGACATGTAGTATAGATGATGACTAACCAAGGATTAGAAGAGTAGTAAAACCAAGTAATTAATGACAGAGTAATTTGTGTGTTTGATGGAAATATAAATTAGATAATTATCAGATATCATCAAAATTTATAAGGATATAGATCCTTTAAAATAGGACTAATGTGGAATTACACTTTCATGAATTACACTTTATATAAATTGTTACATCTTATTAATAAGCAGACCAGTTTAAGAATTTACTTAAATGCTTCTTACAGTTCTTATTTCCAAAATACTTATCACAATCTTTAATCAAATTCCCCTAGGGTGATACTTGAACAAGACTTAGCTTAAAGTCTTTAAAAATTCTTATTGTTTAAAGACAAAAATAATCGACACACTAGATTAACAGCCAATATTTATACTATGTCACAAATTTAGGAAAATAGCAAGACAAAACCACCTTTATTATATTTAGATAATTTAATATTTATGCTATTCCACTATTTGTATAAAACATTAC
The DNA here is from genome assembly GCA_004027635.1 of Crocidura indochinensis. Classification (NCBI taxonomy): domain Eukaryota; kingdom Metazoa; phylum Chordata; class Mammalia; order Eulipotyphla; family Soricidae; genus Crocidura; species Crocidura indochinensis. Next base: position 50,223 of record PVKC010000355.1, on the reverse strand, counting down.
TACTCTTTATTAACGTCTCATCTAAAACAAAATAATGATATATCTTATTTTAGTTTTACTAATGAAAGAGCAAGTAATATATTTTAAAACTACTTACACATATCAGAATTTCAAATTTTAAGCAAGGTGTTGAAGATTTAGTATAGAACATAGAGAATCACGTGCAGAAAATCCAGGTTCAATCATTATCATCACAAATGGTATACCTGATAACTACTGGAAATGATATATGAACACAAAATCAAAAATAAGTATATAACAGTACTAGGTATGTTCCCCATAACTTTTTAAGTGGAAGGAATAAAATAGAAACATCTTTGATGGAAGGAAAGTAAAAGAAACACACACACACACACATATATATGTATATGTATATATATAATGGACTTTATCTTTTGAAGTTTTTTCAGAATATTAGATAGCTATGAAACAATCTAATAAAATATTGTTATTATTCATGCATAAATGACAAAAAGAGCTGAAATAATTTATCATAATTTAATCACTAATAAATAATTTATAGAATAGGAATTTGAAGTAACAATATTCAACTCTTTGGACATTATATAGTTGTTTTTTCCTCTACTCTTTTAGAACTTTCTTGGTATTACATAATTCCATTTATGTTTACACCAGAACACACTAGTATATATTATAGCCCTCTATTTTTTATTTAGTATCTGAATCAGAAAGTAAAAGAAAGAATTTGTGGATAGGCACAAGATATTTCTCCTTGTGGCAGTTACTGTCACCAAATACAGTGCACTGCTCATTAATAAACATGCTGCCTGGTAAAAAGAGACAGACAGAAACTGAAAGGATGCATGCTGAAATGAATCTCAGGCATCCTTTGTATGTTTTCTAGTTTGAGTGCTATTTGATTGGAAAAGGGAATAAACCTGAGGAGTGTGCCAACTTGACTTGGCTCTTTTATGAGACACCTGTCAAGTTTTGGCAAGGGCTCATAGAATATGATCATTAAATGACCACAAGTTCATTTATATTTTCCCAAAGGAAATAAGATTGCACAAAGAGGCATTATAATTGAAGGCAATAGCTTTAAAATCAAATGATGTACAATATATATTTTGAACAAAATCATTCTGTATTTACCAGATAAGCAGAGAGGTTAATATCACCTCCATATTTCTGTGTCTCCTCTTCTCACTAGAACAGCTGCTTGTATGAATTTAATAAATATAGTGTCAGACTGATAGATGACTAGTCATAATCATGTTAAAATATAGTATTTTAAGCCTACCTCATTTTAAAAGTCATTGTTTGATTTGAATATTATCTTTAAGAATGTGATATACTCTTATATTTTAATTATTTTGATCTACTAAGGCTTTCCTTTACCATAAATAGTGTAATGTCCAAATAATAAAAATAATTATTTGTTTAAAATTATTTGTTTAAAAAAGTCTTAAAATTCATACTGAACATCATAAAAATGGAAAATTGGAAGTAATAAGATAATAAGGGCAATCAGTTTATTTAATCTTATCCAGGGGTCACACATATTTAAGTCTGAAATATTTTATCCTACGAATTACCTCAGTTCTGAATAATTGACATCACTGGTGGATTAAATTTCTAATACTATATAACATATCATAAAAATGAATCTTATAATTATGTGTACATTTATTGTATTTAAAATTTGTAGGCCAAGGGAGAGGCCTTTTTAAGACCATGGTCATTAACTAAGATGTATTTAAATTTACTTGGAGATGTAATTGGAAAAAAATTCCTTCTAAACTTGTATTGTTGGTAAAATTTATTTCTAGCAACAAAATCTTTCAAACAATATCATTTTGGGGGGCCACGTCCATTTGATGCTCAGGGGTTACTCCTGAGGGACCATATGGGACACGGGGGATTGAACCACAGTCCGTCCTTGTCTAGCACTTGCAAGGCAGACACCTTACCTCTAGCGCCAACTCACCAGCTCCACAATATCATTTCTTAATAGGACTTCTTGTACTACAAGTTTTACTTACTCTAAGCAAAAACTTGACAATTCAGTGTTTGTTCCACAAGGTTTAGTCATGGCTGTCAATATATCTGATTTGTTTCTATAGATATTTAACTATGCAATACATTTTATATCTATATATATATATATCTGTATCTATATACATATTGATAACTATCATTAAATTCCTTTTCTTTAACTTAATGGTTAGAGTTTTGGATGATTTTTCATGTCTTGTTTTTGTTTGTTATAAAAGGTAACCTTAATATGAATACTTGTTTTCCTAAGATTAGGGATTTGGACCATAGCCAGCAGTGCTTGGAGCTTAGACATTGCTTAACCCTCAGGGATAAATCCTTGCATACTTGGGGGTATGGGTTGATAGAGATTAAATCAGATATAGATCAACTTGAATGTAGATCAACTATGCTACATTTGATAGATAGAGGCAAGCTCTCTATCCACTATAATATATCACGACCTCATAGCATGGTCACTTAACCAAAGATTAAACACAGAATGGCACATTTAAACTGCTATTAATAAAAACCTGTCCTTCAACCTCCAAGAATTGATTTGATTACCTCCCATCATTAAAAATATATTCATTCCTTTTCAAAGTTCTCCAAATTCTATTTTGCATAAAATCAACTCAGATCTCTAAATACCATTAATTGTAATCAGAATAGAGAAAAAAAACTCATTTGTTTTGTCCTTTTATGATAGCTCCAATATATGTATATATATATTTGTGTGATATATGGTGTGTGTATATAGATAATAGTAGATGGATATCATAAAGTAGCTATATATATTTCTATTCAAAAGAAAGAGAAAATGGAAATTATAAAGTAATCACCGTTTCTTATTATATTCTTATCTTCTGAATCCAAACTCTTTATTGCTATTACATCCTGTTTTCCTCGAACTTTATGGCCTGAAAATTTTTATATCATAGATATGCTCATCATTTTCTGATAGTTCTGCATACTTCACTCAATCACTTAAATGTCTGATTTTGTTATTGTACTGGTTTTGTGCTTGTATGTCTTCAGTTACTTTGTATTTTAAGGATGGAATCTCCCCAGTAGTATGCCAAGTCCAATGACAAATCCCAGAGACACTTGTAACTCTTCAGAACTAGCAGAATATTAAGATTAGAAGATATAGCTCATAAATTATTTGTTAAATAGGCATAAAAACCAAAGTCTGCTGGATAACTTCTTGAGCACAATTTGACTTTAATTTTATCAACAAATCAAATGCGTAGCTCAAGGTCAGGAGACAATCTCAATTTGTAGGTTGAAACACTAAGTTCCACATTGAATTTTAGAAATATGTTCTTTCTTTAAAATTATATATAACATATTTTAAAAGCAGATTATTTTTATAAAGTGAAATATTATAGATAGTTCTTATTCAAACACATAAACATGAATTATGAATATTCTTAGTTATTAATAAAATATATGAAAACATATCAATATCTATGCATTTATGCATAGATTTATCATAACTAAATTTATAAATAAAATTTATTATAAATAAATGTTCATATTTGTATGCTATACTAATAATATATATGACCTAAAATATATGAGGTATTTCTATTATGTATATATTGCATATTTTATGACTACCAATGAAAATATTCTGCTAAATTATTCCTAAGTAACATAATAGTTAATAAATATACAGGAATAATGTTATAAAGCAGAATGTGATAAAGTCAAGCTAACAATGTGCAGTTCAGAGGAAAGAGACTACTTTCCTTTTTTTCTTTTGTGAGTTTGAAGGATATTTATGATAATAAAGAAGACCCCAGAAAACTTACTAGGTAAAACAGAGAAGGTATAGAAATTTAAAATCTTCATACTAACAAATAAAATATTTAAGGTGTACTGATAATATAGAGAAACTGTAATGAAAGGTATTTGTCAAAAGATTATTGTATGTTTCCTTATTTTATTTTCCCCCTAAATCAGGTTTGAGGCATTCAACTTAGAGCTAGCAATAATTTTTTCCACACAGTTCATTAGATGAAGGAAAAATACTTAAATGGCTCCATTTATTCAATTTCAGTACTGTAACATGCAAAGTAATGCAGAGCAATCATGTATGTAACTGCAATTTAAGCAATTTCAGTAGATTAATGGGAATGAATGTTGAATAAATAGAACATCAAGATTTAGGTGAAAAATCAAGCATTTGCTATAAAGTACAGTAGAGCATAGCTATATAGCTCAGACAAATTATTATGACTAAAAAGTACAGCCATTTAATATAATATGTTTATCATAAACTTTTAGAGTCATGAAGCCCTTAAAATAATGTATTTGGGAAACAAAACATTATATAGGGTACAATTTTTTTTTCAAATTAAGTAGTTTATAAATTATAAAGATGGGATTAGAATAAATATATAGTTTAATTCACTTTAATTTTCATTTAATATTTGCCAAAGTGCATAATAATTTATAATCTTTGAGAATAACCAATATGTATGGTTACTAGGAACGGGTAACTTGACAACCAATTTCTACAAGCAAGTTATATACCTTACATTCAGTAGCCTTTACCAGATAGTAAATTTGGTTTTTTTCTTATCAAATATATGCCATTGTTGTTGATAAAGTTTATAAAAGTTTCATTATTGATAACATTTGATGAAAATGAATTATTGTTTTAATGTTACCTCCCATATTGTTGTTGAGGCTTTATTTTATTTTTTTCTATGAGACAAACTTATTTTTTATACTGACTGATGCACAATTCGTACTAAAATTATTTTAATAGTATTACATAGATGTGTGCATCCCTTATGTTGATGCCTGCAAATTTTTTAAATATTTTGTGCATATGCATTCAATTTCATAAGGAATAATAAAAAAACTTTTAGTATAATATCTAACATTTGGTGAATATTTAATTAAATGTAGATGCTATTAACAAATGTTCAGTTAAAGTAGAGAAAGATTTACTAGGACAATGATAAATGGAACTTATAGTTGAATTGGGAGACTATGACATCCAAGGCACCCCTCAATTAACAATAATGCAGACTACACCTTTTTGAAAAAGATGAGCGAGAGGGAGAGAGAGGAAGAGAGGGGAGGTGAGAAAGAGAGAAAAGGAGTGATAGGGAGAAAGGGAGAGACAAACAAATTACCTACCTTAGAGACAGAAAAGGATGGGGGGGTGGGGGAAAACTGAAGCCATTGGTGATGGGAAAAGTGCACTGGTGAAGGATGGTGTACATTGTATGCCTGAAACTTAACAATCAACAATTTTGTAATAATGGTGCTTAAATAAAACAATTACTAAAATTTAAAAGAGAAACTTTATGTGGATAACCTAATATGTTTTTTAAATAGACTGATTGAAAATGTATTCCATATGGTTTCTTCTATCATTAATTAGACAAATTAAGCTACTTTTTCTGATAACAGAAAGTTAGATAGATATATGTATAAATATTATAGCTATAAAATAGACTTGGATGTATGTGAAGATATATAGATTTTTATTTAATTATCAGAAGGACAGTTGTATATTGGAATATACAACTATACAACAAGTATATATTCATATACTATATATGAATCACAGGAATACTAATGCTTGATTCTGATTTCACAATCAAAGAAAAAGCTAGCAATTATATCCTTTAATTAAATACTATTTAAATCATTAAATAATTTTTGAATATATTATTTCCTTGGAAGACTTAAAGACATAGGGAGCTAGGTTTTCAGTGATATATATGTACTATATACATATATCTATACACAGTTTGTTTTAAAATATATATCTTTTAGTACTAGACATTTTAATAAGTAAACATTTTTTAGCTTATATATTGTGTAGAGTTCTATACTGTGCACTGTCCAGGGAGAAAGTATGAAATAGTTCATAAAATTAAAAGCCATCCTTGTGCAGGTCCATTATGCACTTCTTTGTATTGCTTCAATTGGAGTATATATGCAGCCAAAGAAGTGTATGAATTTATTTTTATTAAATGTATAAATTGAGCTTTCTATATTCGTATACAAGATAGCTTTCTTTCTCTACAACATAATTTTTATCATCACTGGATATGTGTTCAATAATCTTCCCAAAGCCTTTAGACATAGTTTTCTTTTTAATATAATGTCTTACCATATTATGAAATATTCATATTGATTGTCTTCAATGATTGTATTAAACTTGCTCTTATTATCCCTTTCTTCTATTCAGGGATATTTTATTTTTAACAACTTCATGATTCAATTTTATTTTTAAAAGTCATCACACTCATTTTTATTTTCATTTGATATAATAGAATTATGAGTTTTTGTAGGGTTGGTGGTACAAGGGTTGGGGAAAGGTAGAGGCCACACCCACTCCTGTGCTTAGTGAACACTCATGGAAAACCTGAGAGGTTCATATATGAAGCCAGGGAATAAATCAAGGTTTAATACTGTGCAGGGCAAGTGCCTGAGTAGCACAGTTATCTTTCTATATCCTTTATAAGATTTTATATCTTCTTTCCTATTCTGATGCTTATTTATGCAATTTTAAACTGTGCTTTTTTAATCTGGGAAACACTGATTTACAAAAGTCAAATATTTAAATGTTTAGGATTAAAGAATGTTCACCACTGATGTGCCAGTATCACTCCACATGGTCCATCCATCTAGTACTACCCATTGGGCTTTGTGCTCTCAATTCTAAATGAACATTGTGTCTACTCTTTCTTCATTTTCCTACCATACATGAGTGACAATATTTGTATTTGTTTAGCTCTCCTTTAAGGAGTAAGTATGAGATTGAATAGTCTTGCTATTAAGAACCTAGATCTGCTCTTTGTATTAAATTAATGCAGTTTTGGGAGAGTATTCAGTGCTGGATAAAAACCTGGGCTTATGTATGCAAGGTAGGAATTCAGTATATTAAGCTAATCACTTGGGCACTTGGCTTTTTTCTTATCCTCCTGAAATACTTTATTTAGTATAACACAACCCTATCTAATCCATTTTCAAGCAAAATTAAGTATTTTGTTCTAATAGCTTATTAATATTAAACTGATTTAGATTACATATTTTATAACTTTTATCCTTATCTTTTCTTGTATAAAAGGCTTATTTCTATACAGCTGGTCTTGACATTGATCAATGAGGGATTTTGGCACCACAGTCACAATGTACAACCTTGAATCTGTCACCATTCTATGAGTAGCTAAGACCACGTTGTCTGTCTGTGTGAAGAGTATTATTTATAGTCAAGAGCTATGCAGGCTTACTGTACTGGTGAGTCGCCTTCTTACGTCACTAGTGAGATTTCCTGCCTTCCCAACTACCTACTCTACCTGGCTCAATGTTATATCCTACTTGATAATAAAGGAGAGTAGATAATCAGCAAGGTTGAAAAGCACAAGTGAAGATGCTAGTCCGTGATGCAGACAATGAGATTTCAGCACATCACAGGGAGGTCTCCACGAGGTGAAAGGGAATTCCAGTTAGCAAAATGGAAGATGAGAGATCAATGCATCATGAAGGGAACTCACTGCGAGATTAAAGGAGAATAGGGCCAGCACACCACCGATCTGCTCTAATCGAGCATTCATTTTCAATGAATTCTCAGAGACCTTAAAGGAAACTCCAATGAATAATCAACAGTCAAGGACATCTTGCTGAGAAATTACCAGATGCAAAGAGAAAGATATTCTCATTCACTGCTGGTGGGAATGCAGAGTAGTTTAATCATGTTAGAAAACAATATTCATAAAACTAAAAATTGAACTTTCATATGTGATACAGAAATAAAATTCTTAGTGATATAACCAAGGAACCTAAAAATACAATACAAAACAAAAAATAAAACCTTCTGCATTCATTTGTTCATCACAGCACTATTTACAATAGTCCAAGTGCCTTAGAACGGATGAGTGGATAAAGAAAACATGGCACACCTACGCAATGGAATATAATGAAATTGTTAGGAAAATGAAATCATGAAATTCTCTTATACATAGATTGATATAAACATTATTATGATGAGTGAAATGAACCAGAGGGATAGATATAGAATAATCTCATTTATTTGTGTGATAAAAGGAAAATAAAAGACAGTATGGTAAGAATATAAAGAGACCATCGACCTGAGGGACAAGAGGTTTAGTTTATATTAGGAAGCTTACTACAAACAATGGAGCGGTGCACTTAGAATAGAGAAGGGACTGTTATGACAATGATCGTTGGAACTGATGTCTCTGAATAGTAACTTGATACTGAAAGGTAATAAAGTAACATGCATGGTGTCCATTCATTTATAATAGTGCAAAGCACAATGTCAATAGGAGGAAAAACAGGAAGGGAAAGACAGTGAATAGAGAGAAGGGAAAGAGAGAGAAGTAAAATGTTTGCCTCATACCCAGATTGTTGAGTATTGGAGAGAAAATTGGGACATTGGTGTTGGGAACTGTGCATTAGTAAAATGTATTGTACATTGTATGGCTTAAACTCAATAATGAAAAACTTTCTCGTTATGACTGTTAAGAAGTAATTATAAATGAAAGGACTTTCTTCCTTCCAGATCTTGGATAATGTAATGTCACCACAATATAGTTTTTATGCATAAATATTATTACATTAATATGTGGTGAGCTTAAATAATTATGTAGAATTATAATTGATGAACTATATGGATTTATATTTTTTAAATATTTGAAATTTCTGTTCTATTCCAAAGAGGCAGAGCCAATTTAGAATCTTACTTTGAAAATAGAAAGAGCCTTTTCCTCCAAACATCTCTGTTATTTATAACATTTTTTATATAGGACATTATCAAAGATTTGAGTTGATTCATCACTTTATTTTTTCATAATAAATGATACTGAGCAATATTTTGTGCTATCTGTTGACCACCTATGTTTCCTTTGGAGTGTATATTCTCAACAGTTTTGATGTGGCCATTTGTCATTTTTGCATTATATGAAATTTTATATTGTATAATATTCTTTGACAGGTATATGATTTGAAAATTTTTCTTCTACTTGGCAGACAACTTTTCTTTTAAAGATTTGTAAAGGTAATATTGCTCTGTATAGCTTTTGTGTTTGTGCCATTTGCTTATGTTTGCTTTAGTCTGGATTATTAGTAGGCAAGTGAATGCTAATTACACTGAATAAATATCCTGAAAAAATTTTAAAGGTAATCTACAAAATCATTTTTATATTACAGTTGTCTCAGATATTCAAGTATTAAATATTACAATACCAATCATGCCTCCAGTGTGAAGCCCTTTTCTGAAACACTCCCATGTCTCATAAATTAACATCAAATTTACTTAATATTGTTTTTTTCAAAATATGGCAAATGATATTATCAGAAAATATATCAATAAAGTTACTTTTTAATTTTTATATCTCATAATACAAATACTAAATTATGATATTAGTTGAACCACATTTGTTATTATTGGAGCCCATTTAGCTTGCGGGCTTTTATGCAATGATTCTATCAATTTTCTGTGCACATACTGGCTTTTAGTCCTATGATATATGTAGATGTCATGTGTTTTCATGTTTTGTATATGCAGCCACATTTCAGAAACCTTGTAGAAGGGCGCCTTTCTATGGAGGAGATGGTATCAGATAGTTGTTGGGTTTCCCTGGAAGGGAGTCGAATTATTCCCAAACCAATTCCTAGAAGTCCTCTGATTTCTTATTCAGAGATTGAGATAACTGAGATTATTGGGTATCTTGGTAGTTTTTCTAACTATCCTGAAAAGTTTTTGTCTATGTGCATGCAAGAAATTTACCACTTTCAAGTCTAACACCTAAATTATTAAATCACTTTGATTTAACTTTTGTGTATGGTCTAAAGTACTGATCATGTTTCATTCTTTTCATATGATTATTCAGTTTTCCTACCAATATTCATTAAATCACTCTGCTATGTATTTTTCTCTTGAGCACTCTACCAAAAAACAACCATTGATATATTTTTATATATCAATTATATATTTTTATAATATCAATTATATTTATTGGCTTCTGTATTTTTAGTAGTAAAGTGTTTGATTACCAAGAATTTATAGCAGAATTTAAAGTTTAGGAATATTATGTCTTATTTTTACATTTAAGTGTTGTGTTAGATACTGATATTATTTTGAAGCTACATACAAATTTTAGTAGCTCTTGTTATATTTCTTAGAAGAATGTCACATTGTATCTTTTAGAGGTTTTTTGTTTGCTTTTGGCTTTTTATTGGGGGGGCACACCCTGTGACGCTAAGGGGTTACTCCTGGCTATGCACTGAGAAATTGCTCCTGGCTTGGGGACTATATGGGAAGCTGGGAATCGAACCAAGATCCATCCTGGATTGGCAGCATGCAAAGCAAACTCCCTCCTGCTGTGATATCGCTCCAGCTCCCCTTCATTATATTTTTGATAGTGAACTCACTAAATATATTCTTAAGATAGGGCAATCATTTTATTTTAAACCTTTGGGTCTCTGTGCCATCCCAATTGACTGAGAATACTAGGGGGTATATCTGAATCTGTAAGACTTCTGAAGGCTTCTTAAAATGTTCCTGAAAGCTTATATTAGCATAATATAACTCATATACCTTATCAACAAAATTATATGATCATGAAACAAGTGAAAGCCCTAGAAAAGATTCATCAACAAATTATGGTTAAAACACTCAACAGAACATTACCACATTAGGGGCCAGAGCAATAGCACAGTGATAAGGCATTTGCCTTGTACACGACTGACCCAGAACATATCTTGGATCCATCCCCTGTATCCCATATGGTCCCCCAATGGAGGAGCGATGTCTGAGCGCATAGCTAGGAGTAACCCCTGAGTGTCATTGGGTGTGGCCAAAACTACAAAACAAAAAACAAATATTATCAATTAAAAGTTATATGCAACAAACTCACAATAAACATCATACATAGTGATAAACAACAGCAGCAACAACAACAACCAATTCCTCCAAGATCAGGCTAACGAAAAGCACTAGGATATTAAACACATAAAGTAATAGTAAATAATTAAATAATCCAGTCAGCTCTGCAGCTATAAAATAGCAATTTGGGGTCCAAAGATATAGCATGATAGGTATGTTGCTTGCCTTGCCTGCAACAAATTGGGTTCAATTTCTAGCACCTATTTGCTTTCTGAGTTTGTCAGGACTGATCCTTGATCACGGTGGCAAGAGTAAAACCTGATCACCATCAGGTGTAATCTTAAAACAAAATTAGAAATGAATTTCAATACTATTGTAATCTATGATATTTTATAAGATATAAAAAACAAGAGTTCAAAAAGTGGGAAAAGTTAAACTAGCTTCATTATGATATGATAGTAGTCATAGAAATTTCTAAAAAAAAAAGCTATTAAATTTTACTATAAACAATTGACCCACACAATAAAGTGCAACTACATAAGTCAATATATAAATGTCTGTTCCCTTTCTCTATGCAAACTAACTAGAAGATGAAGTGCTTCTCATGACTTATTGTCAGGAAAATCCCAATAAAATTAACAATGAAATATTAAGTCATACTAGTGATAAGAGCACATATCAAAAAGAATAATGATAATTTTTATTGATGGGAATGTGATAAAAATTTTTTACTGGTGGAGATGATATCTTGTTCAGCCACTATAGAAAATATTATGGAACTTTTAGAAAAGTAAGAGCAAATTAGACATATGATCCAGAAAATCTAGTTCTTGGTCTTTACCTCCAAGACACAAAGCATACACTCAAAAGGACATTTGCACAAAATTATTCACTCACTAAGAATATTGAATCAATCTCAGTGACCAACAACAGATGCATTTATAATGAGGATGTTTTATATATCCACAATCATATACTGTGCAATAATAAAAAAGAGATTACTCAAAATATATGTAACTAGAGTATACGGTCTTCAAAAAAGTAAATCAAAAGATTAAAGGTAAGTACAGGATATTCTCAATTATCTGTGGTATATGTGATAATACATCTTGGGATTGAGAGTTTTTAATCTAGGCTACTTAGATATTCCTGGTCTCTAAATTGTATTACTGAAAATAATAGGAAGGTAACTATTGATAATATTAAAATAAGAAGAGGCAATCAGAGGTAAAAGTGGTAGGGGTCATGGAAAAGATACATTTAAAATGTATAGTTATGTTTTAGCTATATAAGAGAGCCACAGAGTTCACAAAATAAAAGCATAAAAATCCATATTATAAAAACTAAGCATGAGTAGATTATTATGTAATCTACATCCTTCAGTGAATATTAAACAGTAATACAGAAGACACAACTAGCACCAATCACAACCGGGAAATCCTTAAACAATGACTTTAATAACATCCATAGCAAGATATAATAATAATTTAAAATTGAGCTATGTTGACCTACGTTTGATAATTCCTTTTGCATTTGTGTTTGAACAAGCAAAACAAAGTAAATTTGTACCTACATAGAGACAGGCAATTGTTGTGGATGGAGATTGAGGACAGTGGTGAAGGGAAGGCCACACTGGTTTTAGCATGGTGCTTTTAATATTTAATGCCTGAAACAACTATATTATGAAAAAGTTTATAAATCATGGTGTTATAATAAAAATAGAAAAATGTGTCTGTCAAGGAGACAGAATTGGGAAATAGAAGAAAATTGAAACATTGGTTGAAAGAAGTTAACATTAATAATAGAATTGGTATTGGAACATCATTAAGTCTCAAACTGAACTATAAATTACTTAGTAACTCAGTACCTCAATGAAAAATTAAAAGGTACTAAATCATATTCATAATTGCCTATGAAAGTATGATGTACTATTGGAGAGGAATAGCTTTGTGGCGTATTTCCTTTCTTTTAGGTAAAGGATCAAACATTTAATTCTAATCACTGCCTTTCTGTACTGTATATGTTCAGCAGTATTGGCATTTAGTATCTCAAAGGCCAAAACAAAATGTGTGAGTACTACAATTAAAATGTTTCACAGCTCTAAAATTATAACCAAGCATGTTGTATCCTACCCATTACAGCTACAATAATAACAAAAAGAAAGAAAAAATAAAATTTTTAATATTTAACGTAGATTAAGATAGTTCAGTGGGGGGGCAGAGAAATAGCATGGAAGTAAGGCATTTGTCTTTCATGCAGAAGGACAGTGGTTCGAATACCGGCACCCTAAAAGGTTTCCCGTACCTACCAGGGGCGATTTCTGAGCAAAGAGGCAGGAGTAACCCCTGAGCGCTGCCGGGTGTGACCCCCCCCCGTCCCAAAAAAATATAGTTCAGTGGATCAGTTGCTTGCCTTGTTCTATTCCTGCCATCACATATGACCTCTAGATTGATTACTATCAAGAGTGATCTCTGAGAACAGAAAGAGTTAAGCCTTGAGCTCAGCTGTGTGTAACCTCAAGACAAAAATAAGTAATTAAATTAGATAAAAATTACTTAAGAATCAATAATAAAGAAGATGAAAGACTTGCATATTGAAAATTGGAAGTATTTATGTAAATTCCTATGTCTCCTATCTCTTTTTTACAACAGCTTACTATTTATTATGATACTATTAGTAGTTTTCTTTTAATTTCTTTTCATTTTCTATTTTCAAGTGCTAAGGTAACTATAGGCAGTGATAGAGATTAAAATTGCATTAGCCACATGGTCTTTCTTTAATTCCAAACTTTTTTTTAATGATATAGGTTTCAGGAATAATCCAAATATCTATTATGAATAATTTTTTTTTGTTTTTTGAGTCACATCCAGCAGCACTCAGGGGTTACTCCTGGCTCCATGCTCAGAAATTGCCCCTGACAGCCTTCGGGGACCATAGGGGATGCCGGAAATCGAAACAAAGACCTGCATGAAAGGCAAACGCCTTACTTCCATGCTATCTCTCCGACCCAATTATTATAAATATTTTTTACTTTTTATTTTGATCTTAATGGCTTACATATCTTTCACTGTAGTATTACATTGAATCAGGAGAATACCAACAACAACAACAGCAGCAGCAGCAGCAACAAAAAGCTCTAGCCTAACTTTTGGTCTACGATCTGTTCAACAAACAAGATTCCTAATTCCAGAGGTCTGATTGAGACAACCTCAACTGAACTGGTCTTCCTGTAATAAAACGAAAGACTTTATCCCAAGCTCCATCCTAGGAGCAACATAATGACCAAGACGACCAACTACAGAAGATGGATTAAAATGACACTGAAGAAGCAGTGGTTCTAGCAAGAACCACAAAGAAAGACTTCATCATAAGCTCCATTCCTTGAGCTGCACAATCACCAGGATCTCTAGATACAGAGGTCAGATTTTATCATCCAAGCAGTTTTCCGTACACCACGAAAGCACTGAGGGGACAGTAAATGATCATACAAGGAGTCTATAGTTAATCTTATGACAGTATACTTCAGGGGTGGAGAAACTCTGTATCTCCTAGGCCAAGGGAATTCCCTCTAATATCCCCAATAGTTACTATGCCTATACAGGGAGGAAAAAATGCACAAAATAACCATTTTTTCACATATATATTTATTGATCAATTTTTATTGATGTCTTTATTTTGGTGTAGATATTGAAGTTGATGTATCCAATTTTATTTTATTTTATTTTATCTTATCTTTCTCTTTCTTTTTGCACTCTGGCATGATTTGATTTCAGAACCAAGACTGTTGTGTGGTGCTTGTCTTTATTGCTGTAGTGCTCACTGGATATTTAATTTGATATTTCTTTCTGTATTGCTGTGGTGTTTCAATTACCTTTTTTCACATTATAAATAAATTTTAAGCACTATTTTTTCTAAAAATGAACTTATTTTCACATAACAACTTCACTTAGTCAATCAATTCTATTGAATTTACCTATTTTTTAATTTATCATATTTTGAGAGCTCTCAAAAGAAATCTTGTATGGATTAGCAGCTGTTCTTTATTCTATCAAACTGTAATTAGATACTCTCATAAGTATATTTTTATTTTTAAACACGTGGAATTTTGGAATTATTTAAATATTTATTTTTATTCTAGACTAATGTCTCTGAGAGTTGGAAAAAGCTTTCATGAAGTCCATGTTGGATACTTGACACTTTTTTTGCATAAACTCAAAATTGAGTCCTGAACACCAACCTGCAGTTCCTCCAAAAGAGGACAAATATATATATGCAATTATTAAATATATATCATTATATTATATATAATTTTAAAGGCATTGAGCTACAAGTATTTCAACCTACTTTCTCTGTGATCATATTTCTTCTCTCTTATTTTGCCACTCTTATATTGTTAATGGCTTGTTCTTTTCTGCAATTATTTGCATGTCTGAGCTTTGTGTTCTATTATCACTATTTGAAATATCAACTATTCAATTATCTTTGATGCCATTAGCTACTGCACTATCAGGTTTCTTAAATAAAAAATGAGCATTTAAGTATTAACTTTAAGAAGTTTGCAAGAGTGTTTTTTGACTATAGATACATCTATTTTAATAAAATATATCATAATTTTAATCACCAGTGAAACATTGAATTTGGTGATTTGGATCCCTATTTTCTCCAAAACACAATATAATCTCTGCATTCAAAACATTATCTAATGCACAATAGCAAAAGATAAATGTGAAGGACAGAGAGATAATTTAATTATAATATTTTCCTGAGTCGTTTAGGAAATGATCACCAGGAAAAAGTTCTGAGAATAGCTGGGTGGGAACCAAAAACATATAAACAAAACATGCATGATGGTCAACACACCTGGTAATGCAATTTAAATAACTTTGTAACTGAATTCTAAATAGATTTGATTCTGGACACAGTATAATATGGTCTCTAATAGTTTATGCTGTTGTTTAATTCTCTTTCCTTGGGTGCAGATGGAAGCTACATCTTTTGTTTTACTAATAAGAATGCTTCAAGGATGACAGGTTGTGATTATTTTGATCAAGCTACTTTCTATAAATCAAATGTAGAAGAATGTAAGAGAGGTTTTGCCCTTGATCTTGAAGCAACTAGCAGCATTTTATAAACTGTTTGACAATATAATTTAGCAGATAACAATGAATTCCCTTGAGGTCCTGAAAGTACTTTTCAATAGACAGTCATAAGAAATCATGATATGGGAGCCGGGAGGTGGCGCAGGAGGTAAGGTGCCTGCTGCCTTGCCTAGGACAAACCACGGTTCAATCCCCCGGTTCCCATATGGTCCCCCGTGCCTGCCAGGAGCGACTTCTGAGCACATAGCCAGGAGTAACCCCTGAGCGTCACTGGGTGTGGCCCAAAAACCAAAAAAAAAAAAAAAGAAATCATGATATTTAGTCTTATAGGCATAATAAATATGTACTTTAACAACCTATGTAAATCTAAGAATAGTCTTCCCAAGTTGAGTATACAGATAAAATGGGACCCAGATAACAATTTGTTTTGGGCCTTATGAGATCAAATGAAACATATATTTAAACCATGCCCTTACTTCTAACTCCTGCAAATGGAAATAATTATTACAAATCACTGGGTACGAAACACTTAAGAATTCAAACATATTTCTAATACGATGTGTTCTGTTCAATTCAAATAATTTATCACTTCAATCAGCTACTATTCTTACTCCTAACTTAATTCAGACTTTGATATTGTAGTGTTGATTCCTCTGGAAAACCTTAGATTCATTTTATTTACTTGTGGCTAAAAAAATAACTATAATATGTAAAATACAAATAATTTACTAAAGCTTACATATTTCAGAAGTAAAAATCAAATTATGAAAGTATTTAGTATGAAATAATACATTTTGAAAACATACTTTAAATATATGCAAAATAGATGACCAATAATAAATTTACAATAACAATTTAACAGCTATATAGTAAATTCTAGTAAATAATTTTTATTTTTAAAATTTTGAGGGGACTGGCAAGCAATGCTCAGTAACTCTAGAGGCTTATCCTGGTATATCCTGGTATTTCTCAGTCCAGATCATTCAATTTGGGGGCTGGCAATGTTATACTATGTGCTAGTAAGACCCTGTGACAATGTGATTCTGTCCCACACCAGCATTCTTGAAGATATAAGGACTGTATGATGGTGCAAGGGACTGTATAGTACAATGGAATTGATCAAACGCTTGCCAAGTAGTTGTTCTATCTCCTGTGCTGAAATATCTCTTCCACATATCTATCCTGATTGTGAAAAAATTACTCATTATTTTCATTATATGTCTGTTCTCTTCAAATAGGAGAACATCTTGCTATATATGGCAATTGTAATTTGTAGTTAATACAAAGAACATTTCATGTATTTAAAAAATTCAGTGTCTTGGTTATACTAATCACATTTTAAGGTCTTAATTTGCACATGCTGATATGGTCTATAGAATTAGATTGTTCATATATTGAAAAGTCTTAATATTACAGAAAGTTCTAGAAAGTTCTACCCTGTAGTTTAATATGTTTAAATGTTTTTCCTTATGAAAAGTTCTCAAGTAAGTCATAACAAATGTATATACCTTTTTGTCAGAACATAGCTTCATAGTCCAATAAAATTAAAATAGACAGACTTAAATTATTTAAACAAATTGTCACTGTCTAAAATTAAATTCCTTAGATTACCTGAAGATTGGGAATGGTGAAATATTATAGCTGGCAGGCCACTTATTCCATACCTGGCACCTCATATGGTTCCCTGAGTATCACAACTAGTGGTCTCTGATCACAGAGCCAGGAATAAGTTTTGTGAACTGCTAATTATAGTGCCAATCCTTCCCTCCCCCCCCAAAAAAAAACAAAAACAAAACAGAACAAAACACACACACACACACACACACACACACACACAAGAGACAGAGAAAGAAGAAAAGATTAAAGGAAAAGACTAGTAACAAAAGATAGAGAGATGATTACTGGAACAAGGTAAGAGAATTGAAGCATAGTAAAGGTGCACCCAATAAATCTTTAGTGTAAGATAATAGATTTATCTGTCCTAAATAAAAGAGGCTTATGCAAAATAATGTATCTACCAAAATGTCTCTTAAAATCAGTTGAAGTGGACTAATTTTGAATTCCTTGATCATTCAGCTATTCAAAAACACATGTCTTCATATTAAAAAAGGTCAGCTAACTAAATTTTAGATAGTAGGATTACTTTAGAAAGAAGAAAAATTCTAGGAACAGCTATATTGTATTTTCTTTTTATATCCTGAAATACACTCTCCATTGAAATAAAAGTATATTCAGACAAATGTTTTGACAAGGAGACTATGAGTTCTGCTTAATTAGGTAGAGTTTTTGAACAAGATTCAACATCATTTTATAATAAGAACTTTAAAATACACCTCAATATAATAAAGGCCAAACATGAAAAACCTGCTGCGACACCATACTCAACTTTAAAAGTATTTCCTCTATAATCAATTATAAAACATGTCTAACTTCTGAATTTAAATCTCTATAAGAATTGGGGTGATAATTGCCAAATAATATAAAATCGTATTTTATAACTGTTTTCTTATGGTATTTTAATCAATTACAAATATGCAAAAAATCTCAATCCAAATATTTAAATCGATCTTCATCTCAAAAATACAATGTAAAGTTAGAAAGGATTATAGATGCATGACAAATTTCATACTAAGTAGAGTTATACATATATAATCTAATAATAAATTATGTCAATTTAATTTATTTTCATAATAAATTAATAATAAATAGTTTAACACCAATGACTAAAATTGGCACTTGTAGTTGATTATAAAACCATATAGTTACTGAAGCAAGAGCCATGCATAATTTTCCATTCAGATCAGAAGATATTTATTATTTTTCGTTTTGGTTTGGTTTTGGAAATCACCCAATAAAGTTCAACAGTTGTTCCTGGATCTGCACTTATGAATTACTCATGGTTCTTTAGGACCATCTTGGTTGCCAGAGAATAAATCTAACTTGACTACACACAAGGCATAAGCCTTACACACTGTATTATCACATTAGTCCATGAGATAATTTTACTTTAATGGGTAAAATCAGATACATGTACATGGAAAATAAATGCAAAGAGAGCTTCTGTGATCCTGTGACATTAAAACTGAAGGTATATTTCACACAAAAGAAAATATACTGGGACCAGAGAGATAGTGTAGCCGTAGGGCACTTGCCTTGCATGTTGCTGACCCAGGAAGAACCTGGTTCAATTCCCGGCATTCCATATGATATCTCAAACCAGGAGCGATTTCTGAGCTCATAGCCGGGAGAAACCCCTGAGCGTCACTGGGTGTGACTCCAATACAAAACAAAACAAAACAAAGCAAAAAAATATATATATACTGCAGACAACTTGTTGGGTTGAATGAATATTCAATGATCCCTACTCTCCATTGTTCCATTTTTGGAATTGTATTCTACAATTATTAAAAAATGTGCAAAGCAATTGCACCAATGCATTTACCAGAAAATTTATTCTAATGATCAGTAGTTCATTTTAACATGATAAAATTGAACTCTTTATATAAAATTTTGTTTTTTGTTCACCTACCTGTTTTAAGTGTTCACTTTCTATTCAGTGTTTAGGGGATCATTTTCATAGTGTTAAGCACTTAAGGGGACTATTTGGATTTTAAAGTTCAAACTTTGTTTTTCCATATGTAAGGCAAGCACCCTATTTGCTGTTCTCTCCAGCCCTTGTGTACTTTTAAACTAATATAACTGATTAGCTAGACAATAAAACTGATAGCAAAATAGTTATAAAAAGAGTGAGCCCAATACTCAATCCTCAGTACAATTAAAAAGTTTTTTCCTTTTGTATAGGATTAAATACCTTATTTTAAGCTACCGTTTCAATGTATCTTATACAATATTGATTTTGTGCTTTCAAAAGATAGATAACAAATCTCAAGAATGTTTAATACAATACTGTTGTCTCAGTAATTGATCTACTGTAAAGGCATCTGGCATATCAATGATATATCATTTACAAGACCAATGTTAAATACAGGAAGGTCGTGGAACTGTGATAGACTTTAAAAAGTATGTAAAGGGTCCCTAATTAAATAGATTATTTATTATTCTCATTCTTATTAGTTTTATGGCCATATACACAAACTCACCAATTAATTCTTGCTCTATGCTCAGCGATTATGATTGGTGGACTCTGGGGATCATCTCAGGTGAAACAATTGAACCCAATCAGTTATGTACAAGGCATCTTTATTAGAGATTTGTCTATCTCTACTAGAACTATATCTATAGTATCTCTATAGTAGAGAAATGGAGCATACAATTAAAAATATGTAAGACCCATATATGAAAAGAACACAAGGAATTTTGCAGGTTTCATATTTGTGTATTTGGTCTTATTAATGGATTTTAAATAGTTACAATATTTTAGGTGTCACCTTTACTTTCTAATTTATTTTCATATTATATCACTTTCTTTGTATCCATATTATTGTCACTTTTTTTACTTCTAGAAATAATTTCCCTTTAAAATATGATTTCATTTTTGCTGAACACCCCAATAGTGCTCAAGACTAATTGTTTATCTGTATTCTGGGATCACTCCTATCATTAATTGGGGGACTGTATGTGGTGCTGGGCATTGAACCCAGGTGAGATGCATGCAGGGCAGCATCCTACCAACTCTATTCTCTTTTCAACTGATTTATTTTTGAGTGTGAATATTTTAGGGGATACTAAAGTAAAGAAATAATAAATCATGGCTTATTATCATTTTTATAGATTTAATATGGTAATAAATCTCTAATAAAGAGTAGCTGAAAACTGATAATTTGACATTTTCTGTAATGAATGGGAAAAAGTTTATAGTGGTAACTAACAGAAATTTGGAGACAAGTGGTGTGCAAATGGGTTGTTTTCTCCAATGCCATATATTTTGTTGGAAGAAATGTTCTCCTCTAATCCAACAGTTGGAATTTCAAAAGCATTCCCAATTAGATAATACATTCTAGTTATATTACAGATATTATAAAACGTTTTTTGTGAGGGGAGGCTTTTTCTATTCATTCCCTTAACTTATTATGATATCTCAGAGCAACTTTAATTTGGATTTTGACATTTTTGCATAATTAGTAAAATAGTTGTCGTAAAAAGAAGCAAGAGCCAATTTGAAAAAATAAAATTAAGTAATAAGAGAATAGTTCCTACATTCATTATCTAATCTGAAACAGGAAATATAATTTAATGCAAATTGTTCAATTTATGACTGAATGAGAAAAATAGGAATAGTTATCTCCTGGGGCATTCTTAGATACAGGTAGAGTTAGTCTTGCAAATCTGTTGCATAGAGAGAGAGAAACAGTTTTATCATAAAACAGTACTTCTAATATACAGATAATTTGTACAATCCAGATAAATATTCAGAGAATTATCTTTCAAGTACTCTACATTTTCAGTTTGTTTTGGGGCTATGTTTAGGTTTCACACCTATATAGTTCTGCTCTTGTAAACTAATCCTAGATAGTTTGAGGGACCATATTGGACACCAGGAGTAGAAATTGGATCAACTACATATGCAGCAAGCACAGTACCTGCTGTAATATCACTCCAACACACTATTATTTAATTTTTATTCAAAATAGGTTATTATGCCAAATATTTTCACTTGATCTTAGCCAAAAGACTGAGAAGAGCTGCCAAATATTTTCAATGGTAGTCTTGGTTCTTGTTTTTATACGACATCATAGAAATATTTATTCTGTAAAGTTTTATGTTTGAGTGATTGCACAGTTTTTTTTTTTTGCTAATGAAGTTTGATATGAAAACTATACAGAGAAAATTTAACATGACAAAATTAAAGATTAAAGTTTTGTCTGAAGAGAGACTATGTAATATGATAAAAGAATTTTAGTCTTTTTTTTGGGGGGGGGAGGTTTGGGCCACACCCGGTGACGCTCAGGGGTTACTCCTGGCTATTCACTCAGAAGTCGCTCCTGGAAGGCACGGGGGACCATATGGGGAACTGGGGGATCGAACCGCGGCCCGTCCTAGGTTAATGCAGGCACTTTACCTCCAGCGCCACCGCCCGGCCCCAATAAAAGTATTTTAATCATATTTTTAATCATGACTGCTTTATGGATACCATTCCCTATAGTACTCAATTTTCTCTACTCAAATCCTAAGTTTTTCTCCTGTCCTGCCTGCCCTCTCCTTTGCTTGCCTCTATGGCAGACATTGAAGTCTCCCTTCCCCCCAGTATTTTCTTTTCTTTTTTCTCTTTTAGACAATGTGGTTTTCAGTAATGCTGTTAAAGGTTTATCATGAATATATTTTTTCCTCATTTCAGCACACTGTTCTCCAGAATGATCATTTCTAACTATAATTGTCATTGTGTCCTCATCTCTGCCCTAACTGCAGTCCTGCATTCTTTGTGACAATTTTCCTACCATAAACCAGTTCTCTAAGACCAGGAGTCCTCAAACTTGGCCTTCAGGCTACATACAACTCTCCGAGGACATTTATACTGCCCACCAGGTGTTTCTACATCTACTGATTCTCCTGCTTTACTGCTGCCTTGGCCTTGGCACGCTGTGAGCTTTGAGATGTGTGCTGCAGTCTCCAATTCTCTTCTCTCTGACTCTTACTATATGTAATTGAATATAAGTTGACCCAGTTATAAGACAACCTCAGTAATTTTGCCCTAAAAACTGGGAAAACTTAGTGACTCAAGTATAAGCCGAGATGGAAAATGCAGCAGCTACTGGTAAATTTAAAATATATATTTATATATATAAATAGGTATACATATACATATACAGGTATATATATATATACCTAAAACAATTACAATAATTGAGGAATCAGTAAATAAATACATGGTTACATTTGCAATATATGATGATTTGATATAATATACACCATTAACATATCACATTACCCATAATATTCAATGTCAACTTTAATAAAGTGAATAAACCATTTACAATAGCAAATCTTTGTAAATAAATGGTTAATAATCCTGAATCTTTATGCTCCAAAATTCCTGATTATAAGGAATCAGGATTTATAAACATTTATTTACATAACTTTTCTGCCCTAAATGGGTTTTTCACTTAATTAAATGTGCCATGAATATTGTTGGCTAAATAGTTCAGTGGCATCCAGTTCAGTTCAGCTGCCCACCTCTTCAGAAGATGACTGGAGACAAGCTGTATTTGATTTGGTGGAGTTCTCAAACTGTCCATGGAACACTGTTATTCAGAGTTTTGTTTTGTTTTGTTTTTTCTATAGTCCAGTCCTCTAATGATCTGAGATACAATGATCTGGCACCAGTTTAAAAAGTTTGAAGACCCATATCTACAACATGTCTTTATTTTCTTTAATACTATTGCCATACAATCTTCTTTTTAATATTGCACAAATGAGTACACTCATTAAATGAAAGACCAATTTCTTGACCAGTATTTAAGTCATACCAGTATTTTCTCATGAAAATATAACCCAAATAACCCAATGTGGTTATTTTAAAATTGAAAATATGATTATATACAATAAAATATATAAACATATTATATATAATACTAAGTAAATAAAATATTTTTAATTTTGAAGAGATATTGAAAGGAACTTGCATTTATTTTTAAGGTAAGTAGTTTAATAGCATTCAAAAAATTTCAGTGGGCTTGATGCACTTACAGACTTATTAATATCCATTTATGATAACTGTCAAAGTTACAGACCAAGGAGATAAGTCTAAAGTTTGTCTAGGGTTTACAAGGACTGAACATTAACAAAAGTTAATTTTCTCTTAAGTGTATAATCTCTATTGCACTTTCTAATTCAGATACAGGACCTCTTAAAAGAGTCAGAGTTATAGGCATAGAATAATCTCACTCAAGTGCAGGATAGAAGATAAATAAAAGATTCTATGATAATAATATCCAAAGACAATAGAGATGGAAATAAAAAGGTCCAGTCCATGGTAGGAAGCTTGACACCAGAGAGTTGAATGAAGTTAGGGTGTGAAAGGTCAATGACCTTGACAATGACAGTAGGAACTTATCACTCTTTGCAAGGACTGGGTGATGAAAGTGGATAAGTTGATAATCTATGTGCAAATCACATTGTCAAAAAAAGAGAGAGACAAAGACAGACTCACAGATATTTAAAACTCTCCATATATATATGTATATATATATACATATATATGTCTCTATAAGTCTGCATGACTCTGTGCTTTATTTAGAGAAGGAGATGGCCTCCATTATACAGGAAATAATTCCCAGAATTGAGAGACAGTCTTTTTTTTTCTTTTTTTACTTTGTTTTAACATCTTGATTACAAATATGATTGTGATTAGGTTTCAGTCATGTAAAGAACACCCCCTTCACCAGTGCAACATTCCCACCACCAATGTCCCAAATCTCTCTCCATCCCACCCCACCCCCACCTGTACTCTAGACAGGCTTTCCAGTTCCCTCATTCATTCACGTGATAGTGGTAGTTCTCAGTGTAGTTATTTCTATTACTGCATTCACCACTCTTTATGGTGAACTTTATAAAGTGAGCTGGAAGTTCCAGCCCTCCTCTCATTATCTCTAAGGAATGTTGCGAAAATTACTTTTATTTTTCTTAAAACCCTTATCTGATGGGTATTGGGTGAACAGTTTCTTCCACATGGTGGGTGGTTCTTGTATCCTGGGCACTATTTCTTTTGAGTTGCAGAAGCTTCTCAGTTTAATGGATTCACATCTGTTTATCTCTACTTCCACTTGTTTGGAAAGTGCACTTTCCTCCTTGAAGATGTCTTTAGTCTCAATGTCATGGAGTGTTTTACCTACGTGTTGTTATATATGATATCAGGTCTGATATCAAGGTCTTTAATCCATTTGGATTTTACCTTCGTACATGATGTTAACTGGGGGTCTATGTTCGCTTTTGTGCATTAGTGCCACACAAACTCAAATATCTTGTAGTCAACTTGACCAAAGACGTGTAGGACCTATACAAACAAAACTATAAAGTCCTGCTCCAAGAAATAAGAGTGGACAAACGGAAATGGAAACACATACCCTGCTCATGGATTGGCAGGATTAACATCATTAAAATGGCAATACTCCCCAAAGCGTTGTACATGATTTAATGCGATCCCTCTAAAGATACCCATGACATTCTTCAAAGAGGTGGATCAAACACTTATAAAGTTCATCTGGAACAATAAACACCCTCGAATAGCTAAAGCACTCCTAGGGAAAAGGAGTATGGGAGGTATTACTCTCCCCAACTTTAAACTGTACTACAAAGCAATAGTTATCAAAACAGCATGGTATTGCAATAAAGACAGACCCTCAGATCAGTGGAATAGGCTTGAGTTCTCAGACAATGTTCCCCAGATATACAATCACCTAATCTTTGACAAAGGAGCAAGAAATCCTAACTGGAGCAGGGAACACCTCTTCAACAAACGGTGCTGAGAGACACTCTTTAGGGTATCTTCAATTTCATCACAAAAGTATAACAAGGGCAAAATACATATATTTTCTTCATTGGAGATCAACTAGAGATGCAGAAGTGAAGATTAAAGGGTTCTTTACAGCAAACATTTATAAAAATCTTGGCAGACTAAATTTCTTCTTATTACAATCTCTAAGGATATATCCAACCAGCTCTTCTGTCTGACTAAAAAGAAGGGGCACATTCTGGTCAGAAAAGTCAGCAATATAACTGATGAGGGCCTTCTGCTAATATAACACACTAGATGTGAAGTTTATTCAATGGCTATGCATGCTATGAAATCAAATTTGAATCTCCACAAAACTTCTAAATATGACTTCTTCCAGTCATACTCCATTTGGAAGTTTGGCTAAATTTGTAAGGTATCTCTCATAGCACACTAAGAAAGGGAAAAAAAGAATGACATCTAATCCAAAGAAGTCAATATGTTTCAAAAATATTCTTATACACGCATCCTATTGCTTGTCTAAAAAGGAAATGGCTATCTGCTACTTGTTGATATTTTTATCTCAGATTGTTAGTTAGCCTTACCTTGACACTAGTAATCCTCAGAACTCATGGCTTAGCATTGTTGAGTAGTATGAACTTAAAAATATAGGCAACCAAAGTCTCCTTCCATTATTAAATATAGATAGTGACATGTTCTAGCTGAATAGCATGAATTAAAGAGAAGGGTAGACTGTGAAGCTACCCTCCTATAAAATAGTCTGTACCCTCACCTAAGTCGCAGATAAGATAGAAATAGCACCATCGAAACACTGACAAAACAGAGCCAAGCAAGAATAACATATTAAAAGATGAAATGAAAACTAAAGACTTTCCAAATAAATAAAAGCTAAGGATGCTCATTCTACTCAACAACCTTTTCTAACAAGGAATAGTTCTTCAATATAAAATAAAAGTATACTCATAATGTAAAACCTACCAGGAAAGATATATATATATATATATATATATATATATATATATATATAACTAATAAAACCAGTTTAAATGTTAAAGAAAAGCTTGTTTAAGATATACATTTTGATATTAAAAAATTAGAGTTTAGGAGCCAGATCGGTGGTGCAGCGGTAGGATGTCTGCCTTTCCTGTGGCTCGATCCCCTGGCTTCCCATATCGTCCCCAAGCCAGGAGCGATTTCTGAGCAGATATTCAGGAGTAACCCCAGAACATCACTGGATGTGACTCAAAAAAATAAAAATAAAAACAAAACAAATACAAAAAAGTAGACTTTAAAAAAGCACACTAAAAATAAAGATATTTAAAAACTTACATTACAAAAATATAAGAAATAATTATAATTCATAAACTATAATTATTTACTACAGAGCATTTTAAATTAAAATTATAGTGTAGTCAATTTGTAATGTGAAATATGGGGTCAACAGACATGAAAATATAATTCCATTATGCTATTCAAGCTGAGTCTCTGTCATATTAAATTGTATGCTAAGGACAAGAGGGATAGTAAAAGGGTGAAGCATGTTTATTCTTTTGTTTTACAACTTCTTATTTTTCAATAATATCTTTATTTAGGTACTAGAATTCAAACATGTCTGTAATCAGGTTTCAGTTATAAAAAAAGAACACCTCAATTTACCAGTGCAAACTTCCCTCCAACAATGCCCCCCATCTCCTCTTCCCCCACCTCCTGCCTGCCTTTGAAACATGTATTTTATTTCTCTCACTGACTACCATTGTCATCAAGTTTGTCAGTGTAGTTATTTCTCAAATTGTACTGACCACTCTGTGGTGAGCTTCATATCGTGGGCAGTTCCTTCCAGTCCTCAACTCTATTGTCTCTGGGTATTATAACAATATTGTCTTTTATTTTCTTAAATCCCAGATATTAGAAAACTATTATGTGTCTATATCTTTCCCTCTGGTTTGTTTCACTCAGCATAATAGTTTGCATGTTCATTCAAGTATAGCAAAAATTCAGGACTTATTTTACTCTGATGGCTGCATTGTATTTCATTCTTATATGTGGCATGTGTATCCTTAACTTGGATACATAGTACTGTACATTCCACTGAGCAACATCCCCATGCACAAAGTAAGTTATGAACACAGAGTGCTTCACTTTTGGAATGCCCCAAATCAGTGGTCGGCAACCTGAGGCTCGCGAGCCACAAGCAGCTCTTTACACTTCTAATTTGGCTCTTCTGTGTCCCGGGAGGCCACTACAGGAGTCAGGACTCGGCTCCTAGCCTCTGTCAGTGCGCTCACTGTGTGTATCCCCCCCACGGCCGGCTTGGCTCCAAGACTGTATGATGATACCCAGTATCAACCCCAAACATCATCCTTTCTTAAACCTCTTCCTTTGATATGTAAAAGTCCACTGAATATGTACTTTTGTATCTCTCTTTTGACCTGAAGCCTCCTGGTACTGGGAATTGGTTTTAATAAATAAAAAGGTGTTCTAGCTTTTTGGGCTTGAGGCAGAGTACAAGGTAAAAGGCCATGGACTCCATGATCATCCTTTCCTGGCTAACTTGGTTTATTATTTCTTTCCTGCTAACCTGCTTCTTCAGACCAGGTTGGGTGGGGTTTAGAAATACACTGCTTAGAGTGATCTTAAAACACATATTTTATTTTACACAAGAGTGGGCATCTTCCATGAAGGGATTCTCAACCCAGAGTTTTCTTCTCCATGAATTCTCATGTTCAGAGTACTCATGATTAAAGTTTTGAGCTAATGCCCTTAAATGCTGTTTTTCATATTGATTATGACTTTCTGCATGATATAAGTGCCAATCAGAAATTTTTTCAAGAGAGTGGAAACATTTCAATATCTCCCTAGGCACAGCTATCCCAGAATCAGATTCTTCTTTGAACACATCCAGCTTATGTACCACTGTAAAAACTACTTGTGAAACTCTCTTTCAGAGAAATATTAAGTTCACAGAGAAAATAAACAATGTCTTCCAAATACACAAGCTTAGCTACCCATTCCTTGTCCAACAGGGGCCGTACAAAGTCAGAGTTCTGCTCTCACAGGAACTGCACTACTTCTTCCCTCTTGCCAACAAGGTGAGAGAGCACCCTTCCCCTGAACAGTCACTTCACTTCCTCATGGAGAAGATGCTAGTAGTGGGCATCCATACTCTCACCCCCATACTCTCATTCAGGGTGGTGAATGACCTGGATTTGATCACAATTGTGAATTTCACAAATTATCTTTATTGTGTCATCTGTCACAGAGTTTAGTTCAGCAGGGTTTTTTTTGAATCCAGTCTATCATACAATGAGTGGATACAATGTACAGATATGAACTTCTGTTTCTTGTGACTACACAAAAACACTGAGCCATGCACAGTGCATCATCTGTAAATACACCAGATTATTATTCTGAGTGAAATGAGTCAGAAGAAGAGGTGTAGACACAGAATAATCATTTGTGGCATATAAGAATGATAAATGGCAATATGGTAATAATATCTAGAGAAAATAGGGATGAGGGACATGAGGACTAGTCCATGATAGGAGGCTTGCCATAAAAAGTCGTGAGTTCAGTTAGAATAGAGAAAGGTACATTATGACATTGATAGTTTGAACTTATCACTCTGGACAAAAACTGGATGCTAAAAATGGATAAGGGACATGCATGTTACCATTTAATTAATAATATTACAAAGCACGATGTCATAAAAGAAATTTTGCAAACCTCAGTGTCATAAAGGAAAAGAGAGATAGAGAGAAAAAAGCAAAATGACTGCCCCTGACATAGGCAGAGAGGGTGAATGGAAAGGAAACAAGAGACATTGATGGTGGGAAAAATGCACTGGTGAAGGGTGGTGTACAATCTATGATTGAGGGGCCCGGGTGATAGCATGGAGGTAAGGCGTTTGCCTTTCATGCAAAAGGTCATCGGTTCAAATCCCGGTGCCCCATATGGTCCCCCGTGCCTGCCAGGAGCGATTCCTGAGTTTGGAGCCAGGAGTAACCCCTGAGCACTGCCGGGTGTGACCCAAAAACCACAAAAAATAAATAAATAAACAATCTATGATTGAAAGGCAAGTTTGAATAATTTTGTAACAAATATGCTTAAATAAAAAATTATTTTTAAAATATTTCAGGCACTCTATCATAATTCCTTTACGGTATGATATCGCATGCCTTTAACCAGTGATCCTCTAACTACGGCCTGCAGGCCACATACTGTATTTGTTCCCATTTTGTTTCTTAACTTCGAAATAAGATATATACAGTGTGCATAGGAATTTGTTCGTAGTTTTTCTTTTTACTATAGTCCGGCATCCAACGATCTGAGGGATAGTGAACTGGTCCCCTGTTTAAAAATTTGAGGACCCCCGCCTTTAATAAAGTGCCATTTGTTTTTGTGTGTGTGTGTGTGTGTGTGTGGTTTTTTTTTTTTTTTTTTTTTTTTTTTTTTTTTTTTTTTTTTTTTTTTTTTTTTTTTTTTTTTTTTTTTT
>PVKC010000355.1:0-20247 GCA_004027635.1 Crocidura indochinensis | reverse complement strand
AGGGTTTCAAATTTTCAGCACATTTTGGTTATCAAGAGGAAATGTTTTGAAACGTTTGCTTTCTTATTTTTAAATCAAAGCATTTTTCCTCTAAAAGGGTGTTCACTCTCCAGAATTAACAAACGATCAGTGGGTTCAAAAACTATTTCATGGTGAATGTTACTTGACATCTAAATCAGCTTAATCATAAACTACAGGGAAAAGGAGATACAATTTTTTCAATGTTAGAAGGAAAAGTTATTTCGTTTGAAAACAAATTATCTGTTTTTGCTCAAGATTTAGACAGAGAAACTTCGATTCACTTTCCAAGCTTGTTGAAACATCCCCAAGAAAATAATTCTGCTATTGATATTACCTATTTTAAAACAGCACTTTTAAATGTGAGGGAAGTTTATCTCAAGAGGTTTCAGGATTTCAGAAACAACAAAGCGACATTGACCTTTGTTTAAAAAACCTCTGAATACCACTGTAATGGAATTAAATTTTTCTCCCTTTAATATTGACATTTGCAACTTTGAAATGCAATTTCTGGTTTTAAAAACAAAGAACGGTGGAGTTCAAAATTTGAATGTCTTTGTGCTAATTTAGAAAGATTGGAGAAACACAAATGTGAACTTAGTTCACAGCACAAGTGGTCTGCTTTGAAAGACCTGGAGAAGGAAGATATGTTGATTTTTAACATCTGGAATAGTATTTCTGACTCATATGATCAACTAAAAAAGTTAGTGTTTGCTGTTCTTTCCTTTATATTTATGCGAACAATCATTTTCAAGCATGAATCTTATCAAGTATAAATTGAGAAATTGTCTCATCAATGATAACCTGGAATTGTGCCTAAAATTAAAACCAACAACATACAAACCTGAATTACTCAAACTATCCAAGGAAATGCAAGGCCAATGTATACATTAGTGTTTGGAATTTTGTTAGTCATTGTCAGGATTTAATTTTCTCTACATTTTAAGGCAAATTTTATGGAATTTAACATTATCGATAAATAATATAGTTCTAAAGTTTTTGTTTTATTAGTTGTGTTATTTGTATACTCCCGACTTATGTGGATACTTGCATGCAGAATATTCTCAATAGAACCTTTTTGAAAATAAAAACAGTGTACCATCCTATGTATTTTCGGTTTTAAAAATGTGGCTCTCTGGGCCTGAGAGATAGCATGGAGGTAAGGTGTTTGCTTCTCATGCAGAAGGTCGAATTTCGGCATCCCATATGGTCCCCTGAGCCTGCCAGGAGTGATTTCTGAGCATAGAGTCAGGAGTAACCCCTGAGTGCTGCAAAAAAAAAAAAAAAATGTGGCTCTCAAAATAAATTTCAATCGTGGTTTTGGAGAGATTTGGCTCAGTTGAAATTAAAGGAAGGCTGCCGACCACTGCCCCAAATGAATATGTTGAAGCTATATTTTAATGTAAACTTACTATATTATAAAAGACAAAACTCAATCATACCTTTCATTTTAGAATGTTAAACTTTAAAGAGTTTACAGATATTCTTTGTTTCTATTTTGGGGGATATTGGAAGTCAAGTAACATCTGGAAAATTTCCCCTGAGCATTAGTAGGAATAACTCCTATCTCTATGGTTATTCTTAGCAGTGCTCGTGAAATTATGTGTAACGTAAGAGATCAGTCTTGGGTTTACCACAAGCAGGACAAGCATCTTACCTCTTGTACTATTTCCTAGTGCTTGTCATTATCTTATGTAGCATATATTTTTTTTTTATTTCCACGTGATTTAGAGTTAGGAATCTGATGTAGATTTTTATTTTTTGTATTAGTCATATCCTTAGTTAACTATTAGAATATAGAGTAATTTGAATTCTTTAAAGCTAATTTCTAGCTTTTTTTCTGCTACAATTTTCTATCTGTTCTTATTGATTGGCTTTGATCTTTAGCATGGTTCATATTTATACATGTTAGCATATGCCTTTATGAGACATCTCTCTACCCATACCAATCACTGTATTTTCTTTGTGTTTTTTTTAATTTTCTTTAATCCAAGTCCAATAGTTAGCCATTATTTGATAATTTCTCTTTTACTACCTTCCTTTATTCCTTATTGTTTCAGGCAGAACTATCTATCCCCTATTGTTTTAACTTAATCAAAACTGATATTTAGTTTTTTCTTATGTGTATTTAATATAAAATTTTTGTATAATTTTAGAAGATAAAAATATGGGCATATTTATGTTACTTGAAATCCTTTATATCTATAACCATATTGATAAAATTGAAACACATAATATGTATATTTGAATGTTTAAAACCCATCGTGAATCTTCAATTGGCAAGTATTTATGTTCTTATTTTTGTAAATTTCTCTGCTTACATGTTATACTAGTATGTCAAATGTAAGGTGACTGTCAAATTAAGAATATGCTTTAAATACTTCTAGACCTGACAGAATTTTATATTTATATTCAGAATAGTAGATTTCATATGTGTATCCTATTATTTGGAGATCAGTGCCTTTTTAATCATATATTCAAAATTAAGGATTTAAAAAGCCTCTTCAAAAACAACTTTTTTGTTATTTTATACTCTACTATATTTCAATGATAATCTAAAGACACTACTAAGACATTTGAGTATGATGATAATCTGCTAAAAATAAAAAATGCTACTATATTCAGACAAATATATCTTGACATTTAATTTTTTAAAAATGAGAAAATAATCAAAGCACTTGAATAGTGTACACCCTTCAAATTTTGTGATTGCAAACATTAATTGTTTTCTTATGCTTAAATAATGAAAGTAGTGCTGATTTTTATGATCAAATGTTAATTATCATCCTAATGCATATGGTCTTAGGGATTAGTATCATAAACATGTTTAATAAGAAATTATACTGAAATTTTGATTAATGGCACTTATGAATTAGAAAGGATGAATGTATATTTATTATTGACTGAAACTGCCTTTATTAGGATTGAATATTCTTTGTTTATTATCCATAGTCATCATTTCTGAAGTAAGCTTTTTTAGTCAACAGCATTCACAGGATTATAATTAAAACTGGCTGTGCTAAAAATCATATACACATATTCTCTGTTCAAGATTTCCATCAGTAATTTTGTTTATCTTTTTGTTACTGATAATCAACCATATATAATGTAACAGTTCTTTAAAAATAACAAATGACCTAAAATATCAAAGACAAATTTAATTCTACAAAGATTATTTGAGACCATCAATATTTTATGCAAAGTTTTGAATAGTGTATTGCATGTAGAAAAACCACCTGGAATAAAATTCAGTGGTAGATTGCATGTCTTGCATATGTGATACAATTGGTTCAATCCACCTGTCCTGTAAAACTGCAG
Organism: Crocidura indochinensis; assembly: GCA_004027635.1. NCBI lineage: Eukaryota > Metazoa > Chordata > Mammalia > Eulipotyphla > Soricidae > Crocidura > Crocidura indochinensis. The sequence goes on along the minus strand of PVKC010000355.1, from coordinate 16,911 downwards.
AAAAGAAATAAGCTTGTTATAATGCTGTTTAAACTATTATGAATATTCAAGAGCATTTTGATTTTATAAGTACTACAAATTATACAGTTATCTTAGATGGAATATGAAATCAACAGAGCTTCATTACTCTGAGCAGTTTTTAAAGTGTCATGTATTTTTATCTTCTTGATATTTACTTAATTTTTAAGTATACTTATATACAGGGATCAGGTTTCACACTTGCCAAGGCAGGGGCGGGAGGTGTATATGAGTTGCTGGGCATCGAACCAGCATCTTATAAGTTCACTCCCTATACCACAAGTTAATTGCCCATTGCAATATCTCTTCAATCTTCAAGTAAGGCTTACTCTTCTATATGCTAAACAAATACCTGTCTGAGGTCTTAATAACCTCAGTGAGATTTCAATTATATAGACTTTCTTTCAATTACACCTCTCTGTATAAATTGTTGTGATATTCTGGAGCAAATTTTCTATCATAATACTCTCTTATGTATTCTTCCGTTAAGTTATTGTGCCCAGCTAAATGATTTCTACCTCTGGTTCATTATAAAGTAAAATGTCCTGAATGAAAAGTGATTCAGGAAATAAGGCAGTGTATTTTATTATCATTTTGACAAGTCGCTTTGAATAATAAAGTCTAGCATAGCTTCCACAAAGGGAATAAGAGTTTCTTTAGCAAAATCTCAGTTGAAATTTCCCTACTTGTGTAGTGACTTATATAGGACTTATATAGGAAGAAGGTGACTTATATAGGAAGAAGGAAAGGAGAGTTGGCAAAATGATTTAATAAAGATTCTGGAGTCAGAGAGCAAGGATTAAAAGTCCAGCTGGCACGACTTGTAACTTGAAATTCTGAGAAAATCGATTCCTAGTTTATAGCATTTTTTTAATCTATGCATTCATTGTATTAAAGTAAACTTGCACTAGATTCTTTTATTTTTGGTGGGGGGGGTTGGGTCACATCCGGCAGTGCTCAGGGGTTACTCCTGGCTCCATGCTCAGAAATTGCTCCTGGCAGGCACGGGGGACCATATGGGGCACCGGGATTCGAACTGATGACCTTTTGCATGAAAGGCAAACGCCTTACCTCCATGCTGTCTCCCGGGCCCTGAACTAGATTCTTATGGTCTGCTCCGATAGGAAAATATTCAATATAACTAGTAAGCATAGAAATAGCAAATGTTATTAGCCATCTATCATTACAAAAACTTATTTGCACAATGGTATTTATTAAGTAGCTACATAATCTAACATAGGAATAGAATGATGACAAAAGAAAACTGGACAATAGGAGTTAACAACAAATGATACAGCCAACAGACTCATATGGATGGTTGCAAGGCCATAATGAGAAGTTGAATAAAAGGAAGAGACCATGTTGTGCGATAAAATAAAGTTGAAAATAAATTTTAAATATAAAATATAAAATGTTGTTATATATATATATAATGTTTTTTCTGAAAGATACTTAAATGTTTCTCTGAAGGTGTAGATCTTTTTTTGGTTTTTGGGCCACACCCAACAGTGCTAGGCTTTACTCCTAGCTATCTGCCCAGAAATAGCTCCTGGCAGGCATGGGGACCATATGGGACGCCGGGATTCGAACCAACCACCTTAGGTCCTGGATCGCCTGCTTGCAAGGCAAACACCGCTGTGCTATCTCTCAGGCCCCAAAGGTAAAGATCTTTTATAGAAGATATCTCAATGATGTGTTGGAGTGAACTTAGAAGAGAGCTGAAGAAGGAACATCTCTTTTTCTCTAAAAAGAGGGAGAAAAAGCTTTTGATACCAAAAAATAGTAATATTGAAAATGGCACCATGTCTGAAAGACAGAGGATAATGGATATAAGTTAGGCAATTGAAGGCCTAGTTGGCTATGGATAGTACAAAGTGTGGCTAAAAAATGGCAGAGGGACTGGACACAGTGGTAGGGCATTTACCTTGTACGTGGCACTGACCCAGGACGGATCTCGGTTCTATCCCTTTGAGTCCAGTATGGTCCCCTAAGCCCAGACTGATTTCTCAGCTCATAGTCAGGAGTAACCTCTAAGAGTCACCGGTTGTTACAAAAACAAATAAACAAACAAACAGACAAAATAGAGTAATTGATTCTACAGTTAAGGTAGTGGATAAGGTTTTTACCTTGCACACACCCTACCTGATTCAATCTCATGCACCGCATATGGTCTTTCAAACCAGTAAGGAAGGAGAAAGCCATAAACACCATTGATGTGGTTCAAAAAACGAATGAGCAGACAAGCAAAATGGAAAAAAATAAAAAATGAGAATGAAGTGTAAATTGTTTTTCTTTTATAATTTTCACTGATATGCTAATTGTGAGTAGTAGTAGCAAAGTTAACCCCAAAAGATGCAAATCATAGTTGTACAAGTTATATTTAAATGTTAGACAATGAAGTCAGAGAAATGTGATGAGACCTTTTTGAAGAAGTCACAGATTTTTTAGAATACTGTGAACTATAGAAAAAAAGGTAATGGTAAATGTGAGTTGGTTTCTTTGTGGCTTACACCACCTAAAATATAGTGAACTATGCTCCGAGATACAGAAGCAGGGTGAAGAGTAAAGAATAGTTTGAAAACAATAGGACTAGATTTATATATATATAGTATATATATATAAATAATGTACTATATAATATATAATATACATTAGATATAGTGCATATTATATATTATATATTATATATATAAATTATATATATAGTATAGAACAGTGGTCCTCAAACTACAGCCCGCAGGCCACATATTGTATTTGTTCCCGTTTTGTTTCTTCATATCATGTTCGTAATTTTTGTTTTTACTATAGTCTGGCCCTCCAATGGTCTGAGGGACAGTGAACTGGGCCCCTGTTTAAAAGTTTGATGACCCTGGTATAGAATATGCTTCTAACATTATATAATCAAATATGTTATTGCTTGAAGAACTGGACAACTTGAATGTTAGCAGTTAAATATTATAGTGTTTCACTTATTCATATGACTGCAATTGCAAGAATATAAGTATTTTGTATTATTAGCTTACTATTGGTGGAATTTTGGAAAATTCTACAGTAAATAGAATATAATATGCACACTAAAATGTATAAACATCTGATAGTTTTGGAATGTGATACACTTTCAAAAATTGAGTTTAGATAAATGAAAATATTACTGGTAATGAGCTTATTGCTATTGAACTGAGAATTCTTAAAATTTTAACCATCAAGGCAGTAAACTAGTGATTTTCATTTATTTAGGGAATATTAAAATGTATTTTGTTAGTATTGTAGGTACAGATAAAAGTATTACTTTTTTTCTTTTTGTCCCGATTAAGTTGTTTTTAAGTAATATATTTGTCTTCAGTCTTCCCTACTTTGTATTTCAAGTTCAGTTTGATAATTTAGAATTTTGATTTAACAGGTTGATTTCCTATGAGGACACCCTACTGATCTTTTAACAAGTTATAGCAATTTAACTATTAATATTCTAATACCATACTGACAACTAGTACAAGATAAAAGGAGTACAGAGAAGATTAGAGAATACAGAGAAAATGGGTTATTCATGTTTTATAATATATGTTAAATGATCGAGTATATACCTTGGATGTTTGAGTGACTAGATTTGATCCAAACACTGATATTGAGATTAAGAATATTAATGTAACATTGAAGTCCATATTGATTAAGTGAAAAATACCAAAAGTGAAATCACAATTTGGTAATATATGAACCTATTTAGCTAAAATTATTATAAGAAATTTATATTGTTTAAATTCATTGCCCAATTTCAATATCATGTATTTTTCTTACTGAGTTATGCTAAGAATAATTTAATTCATTAATTTATATTTGCATATAACTTTACAGTCAGTATTGAGCTTTTTATATGAAATGTCTTGAAAAGTTAACCTACTCTTACTGCATAATTAAACAATATTGATTACTTAAGTTACTAAGTTTAGTAAGTGGTTTCTATTAATGGTGAACACAGAAACAATGTTCTATGACTTATAAAAACACATAAGTGTACTAAATAATTTAAGGCAAAGTTGTTTTTTTGAATGAATAGTCAAATTTATTTTATGAAAGCTCAAGCAGCACTAGATGTCAACACCCACTTCCAAAAAAATTAAAGAAAAAATATTTAGAGGATTTGAGTGTTAATTAAAAAGGTAGAATAAAATCAGAACTGGCTTTTCAATACTCTGTATAAAATACCTATCTATAAATATTCACATTCCAATAGTAATTATAGCTTTTGCATAATTATTAGAAATCTTACAACTTACTAACTTCTGTACAATAAAATGCTAAAGTATATACAAAAGTAAAAAACTGGAAGTTTCAACATATTGAGTTTTATCACTAAACTTTTAATTACTTTTTATGCCCCTTAATGTGCAACAATTTAGGTAAATGCTTTTACTTTGTTGATATTCTTTAACTTATATGTAAGTCTTCACAATTGTTCATCATGATTATAATTCAAGTATTTACAAATACATTTTTCTTGAGTAAACGTTCTTAAAATGGTCAAATGTTAATATTACCAATATTAATACATTTCAAAGTGATTTAAGAGTGTAAAAATCTAAAATTACAAACTGAGTTGCATAAATATAAGCTTCAGTAAGGTAATAACTATTAAATATTCAAACTAATTTATCTCTTAACTTCTAAGAAGTATTGCAAATGTTTATCATTTACCAAAATGAGAAAGAAAAAACATTTCATACTCATATATGTACTGAGATGAAGTTCCTCGATGAATTCCAACAATATTAATGTTTTTATAATTCATAGTACATTAATGATGCTCAAAATTGCATTAGGGTAAAATAACTTATGAAGCATTAACATCAAGTAGTGGGAGATAAAGTTATGCTTAAATCTCCTGTATCTGGACCATAAAAAATATTATCATATTTAATAATGATAACTTAAACTCCTTCATTATAAAGCTTTTACATGACTAAAATTTTTTAACAAACTTCAAATTAAAATCCATAAAACCTACACAATTAAAAATATCTTTGTATCCCTAACTTAATCTCAAAACCATTATTTAAAAATAACTGCATAGCATTCTTATATTAAGTTTGTGACTTAATCAACTCTATTAGATGCTTATTCAATCATTAAACATTTTACTTCCATTTCTAATTTGTCATTAATACAGATTTAAATGTATTAGCATACTGATTATCATGTTCTGTTTTTCTTGTATTTCTTCAATAATATATTCTGATATCATAGGATCTAAAGTAAATCGTTTAAAGCCACATTATATGTTCAAACAAGTAACGACCCAGTGTACAATAGTAATGATTAGGAAAAATGTAAATTATGAATTTAAACTCTCTGATTTTCTATATCTTGGAGACAGATCATTTTTTTTCTTTTTTCTTTTTGGTTTTTGGGCCACACCCAGTGATGCTTAGGGGTTACTCCTGGCTATGCACTCAGAAGTCGCTCCTGGCTTGGGGGACCATATGGGAAACCGGGGGATCGAACCTCGGTCAGTCCTAGGCTAGCGCAGGCAAGGCAGGCACCTTACCTCCAGTGCCACCGCCCAGCCCCCGGAGACAGATAATTTAATATAAAATATAACATAAATTAATTATCAATAGTTGTCTGCTATTAAATTTACCCCATTCCATGCAGAGAAAAAAACTTAGAAAGAAACAGGGGAAACTTAAAGCAAAGGTGTTCAGCAACAGTTCAAATCCATTACCAAAGATGATAAAAGTGACCCACAAGTAGAACAGAAAGTTAACTTGGATACATTATAATAATGCTGTATGCCAAGGGGAGAAGGTAATATTGCTTTCCTGTGGCTCCCTTTTCTTTTTCCAGTCCACTGCTCTTTGAATATGAATTCAAGCTACAGGGAACCTGGATAACCTGCTAAGCCAATTAGCAATATAGTCAGGAGAGGAGATGCATTTGAATGGTGTATAAACACGTCATTCACAAGATAACTGAAAGACTGTTTCAAATCAATGACAATGATGAGAATGCTATATTTCAGATTCATGGGAAATAACCTACTCGAAGATGTATCCAAATGTGTATACGTTCATATTGTGACTGTAACTCTGAAAAAAAAATACAAAAGGAAAAGCAACATGCTTTAAACCAATGGAAATTCACGAGCAAACTTTTAATGAGATTACAACTTGGGTAATATAAAACTAAAACAAACATCATCTCCAAAGAGCTGATACCCCTCAAGAGAATGTTTCACTCTACTGCATTTTGTATTTAGTACCTAGCAGGAGTTCAAGGTGAAAGGTGAGTGAGGGGAAAGGATGTGTGGAAATTGGAGCATGTTTGGATGTAGCATGAGGACTTACTGTACCTGTGTCCACTTCCTTCACCTGTTGCCTGACTCGGGTTGGCGGTCTCCACTTTGAGCTCCTGCAGCACCAGCCCTTTTTGGTGGGGTCCAGGGAAGTCCATGCCTGGAACCTCCTCTTCCTCGATGGACTCCACGTAGAATAGAGTCCTGGCAGGCTGCTGAGTGCCCTGTCCGGGTGGCCCTTGCAGCCTCGTCGCTACTGGCAGCAGGGTCCCGTTCAGTGGGTTGAAAGAAGAAGAGGAGGACTGAGAAGAAGAGGAGGAGGAGGAGGAAGATGAAGAAGACTTCTTCCAGAAAGTCCCTATGCTGCTTTTTTCTTGCATTTTAAGCAAGCGGCTCTGGCTGGGTCCCCAATGCTCGAAACTGCCGCTGCCATCCTGCTGCAGACAGCTGCCCCCCGCCGGGCCTCCGGAGGATGGAGACGGGTGGCTGAAGAGTTTCCAGCGGAGTCGAAGGATGTGCTTCACGTCGAAGTCTTTTCGCCCAGAGCCTGACATGCTTAATGCCAATCTGGGGAAGGGATCGGAGGAGTTGACAGGAGGATGAGTGGGAGAGAAGGGGAGAATCCAGGGAGTTGCAGCTGGAAACAGCTGGGTCTCTGCAAGTGGAACCTGCCCGCTGCGCAACGCACCAGCCTGGAGGGAGCGCAGAAGGCAGCGCCTTGCGCTCTGCTGGGTCGTCTGTGACTCTGGTGCCAGGGGAGCCCACCAAGCCCTGAGCCCAATAGAAACCTAGAGTCTGGAGCTGAAATCAACTTGGATCCAGGGCTGGTGGCTTGGAAGAGTAGGGTCCTCCTTGCCGCAAGCGATGTTCAAAGGAGGAACGTTGGGACTCCCCAATGCTCCAGAGGAGTCAGCAGCTGGATACCCGTTCCTAGGATGATCCAAGGTGCGCTATCTCAGCCGCGAAGGTGTAGGTTCTCTGTCCTTGTAGCTCAACTAGAGTTCAGTGCCTGGAGAGCTGGAGAGCGCAGAGGTAGGAAGAGAGAAAGAGAGAGAGAGAGAGAAAACCCCAAGTCTCCTAGAAGCACACCCCCGCCTCCGGAGTCTTTGCGATGCACCTGCGCCCCTGCCTCTCTGTCCCTGGCTTTTCCAAGGATGCCCAAGGCAGCTTGCGAGGTATCTAGGAGAAAGTCAATTGCCTTCCGCAAGGTGAACAGTTTTGGTTTTTAGAGAGTCAGTTTTGTGAAGAAGAGAAAGAAATATTCCACCAAGAAAAGAGACACGGAGGCACCAGGAAAAAAAAAAGCCCGCCTGTGAAGCTAGCTGTCAAGGTCCTCACACTCCAATTTTCTCTCTGCTCAGCGCCTCCTCCTCCCCCGTTAAGTGACGCAGATGTGCGCTGGGGCCTATAACGGAGAGATGGAGGGAGGGAGGGAAGGCTTCAATCTTCTTTATGCAACTGAGTCGGCTGCTCTTATTGTCCCCTCTCGCGTGGGTCCTGCCACCTCCCCACCACCACCACCACCACTACACCCCCCAACCCACCTTCCTTCTTTTTTCTGCATTACAGGAAGCAATCAAAGTAAAACCGGCAAGCTTTACGCGTTCGCATCAGCTAACACCCCACATGAATCACGGTAGCGTAAACTTAATAGGCTGCCATGGGTGTGCAGGTTGCAAGTCAGGTTAATGGCTTGAATTATTTAATAAACCGCATCCTTTAACCTTTAGCCCGAGTTTCTCTGTAGTGAGACGCGAAAGAAACAGGGATGCTGGCTTCCAAGTGAGATGATGCCACCATTTGACACGTACATTGGGATTCTGCTATTTAATGCACTCAGCAGTGTTTCACCCTGGGGGGTCTGAGACACAGGGCAGAAAATCGCAAATGAGCACCTGAGTGGCAAAGACGAGTTTTGCGAAATCAGTGCATTTTCCTGTGCACCCTCCCGCCTGAAAGCTGCTTGGAGTGTGAACCAAGAACTGGAATCAAGTGATAAAAGATAAAAATTCACCGTGTAGCCTTCTAGTACATAAATTATGGTATAACACCCCTGGGAGAGTTTAAGCATTAAAAATGTATTCAAAGAATAATATCTTGCATACATCTCCTGTTGGGAAATAAGATGGGTGTTCAGTTAAGCCCGTGTTAAGCATGCCTAAGACTGTGATGCCTTCCTAAATAGGATACCTGGAAATATTTCTTTCTTTCTTTTTCTCCATTATAGAACCATTGAAATAGAACCCAGTACTATTTTCTGAAGGAAAACTAGTCAGGGAAGCAGTGGATTTCCTTTTCCATTCATGAAATTCACAGCATTCCCTCCCAACACACACACACACACACACACACACACACACACACACACACACACACACAATCAAAAACTGAAGTAAACGTATATTAGATTCTGTCACACAATTAACATTAAATCTAAAGAGAAACAAAGCTAATTTTCTAACCTTCCTAGTCCAAAGTGGACATTTTAATAAAACAAGAAATTAAGCACATAAGCTCCTATTTTCAAAGAAAGAAAAATCACTGTAAGTTTCAAATATTGATTTATGTTACAACAGCTGGACTGCAATCCCCTGTGATTTGATTTTCTTTCAGTATTCAGTATTAAAAAAAAAAAAAAGCCCTTTAAAGCAAACAATGGTGACAGATCATTTTTATCCAAGTAAAGAATCAAGAAAGTATTTCCCTTAGGGAGCAGAACAGTGCATGAAATTACACATCGTGAACAGGACAGGGAAAACTTTCCATCAAAGGTAATATAGGAATTTGAACTGAATAGAGCTAAATGACTTCCACAAAAACTAGTAATTTGTAGATTTTTCCAACTTAACACACTTTTTTTTAACTTTCTTAAAGTAACATAAAATGATGTTTACAAAGATAATAACCCTCCTTTTGCATTAAGGGGCATGATCATCATTTTAATTAACAATATAAAATTTGCTTTTTTGTATGAAATTGTATTTTGTATCTATTTTAATGCTTCGTTTACAAGAAAAATGTTTATGTAGTGTTAGAACTGTTATTACATGGCTTATTTCATACCCGTTTAAAATTGAGTGTTTTATATAGTGCATAAGAGATGTATCATTGGGTTCCATTATAAAGGAATGTTACTTAAAATCATTAAGACATATTTAGCAGCTGATGATTTATGTGTACTAGTAGAAAGCAGTATATTTAGTGTGTTCAAAACACTGCATAATAAAAAATAACTACTTTTTCAGAAGATGATATTAAAATTCAATTCATCTCATTTGCCAAATGAAACATTTCAAATTTGTGAAATAAAATGTGCATGAAATTATGTTTAAGTGAAATGATAACTAATGTATGATATATTTTAAAGTTAATTGGTACTGTGTCATTATTTAAAGAGTTTTTGAGGAAGGAGGCAAAAAGGAAGCGAAGCCTGAGGGAGGAGACATGAGTAATAATTTATTAATTATTGTGATAGTTGAATGCTAGAGAATATCTTAGACATATGCATCCCATTCATTTGTATCTCAAAATTTTTTTTAATTTTTGGGTCACACCCGACAGTGCTCAGGGGTTACTCCTGGCTCTATGCTCAGAAATCGCTCCTGGCAGGCTCAGGGGACCATATGAGATGTCAGGATTTGAACCACAGACCTTCTGCATGCAAGGCAAATGCCTTACCTCCATGCTATCTCTCTGGCCCCCTCAACAGTTTTTTAATTAATCATTTACATTATTCTGGTCTCCATACTAAATAATAGCAAAATGTGTAAGGAAGCCTACATGTAAATAAATATAATAGTTAACAAAAAGATTATCTACTCAAAATATGTAAAATTGAATTTTGAATCAATTTCATTAAGATTTAAGATAACTAAGTTTATAAGGAAAAGTATATTTATCTATTTTAAAATAATCACTATATATAAATCCTAAAAGTAAAAGTGCACTTGTTCTAAAGATAAAATCACTTAATTCATTCTAATACTCTTATTAAATTGACCTCTTGTTTTAGTCTATCACAAGTCTTTAAAATGAATGCTCATATTTTTTACCATAAATTCCTTCCAGTCTTAGCTAAATGATTAGAATACTAAAAACCAAAGAGTTTTCAAGAATTTCCTAAAATGCTTTTCATAAATTCTTTACATACATATTAAATCCAAGAGGGTATAAATTAGGTAATTAATGTAAATTATATAATCCTATTATTATACTAAACATTACTAAAACCCAAATATTTAATCATGAATAGAATTTCATTTGAATTCAAGCATTTACTAGTTTTTTAAGCAAATATTGTCTAAAAACATACTGTGCACATGTCTAGAAAAAGTGATCTCTGATTCTTTCATCTTTTTGACAGCTTTCCTACAATATCTAGTATGTGGTTTTTAAAGTAAAACACATTTAACTGACTAATCACAATCCAAGTTAAAAGTTCACACATAGGGGCCGGAGTGATAGCATGGAGGTAGGACGTTTGCCTTGACTGCAGAAGGATGGTGATTTGAATCCAGGCATCCTATATGTTCCCCTGAGCCTGCCAGGAGAAATTTCTGAGCATAGAGCCAGAAGTAACCCCTGAGCACTGCTGGGTGTAACCCAAAAACAAGACAAAACAGCAACAAAAATGTTTAAACATTAGAAAAGCCCCTCTGTCTATTTTTTACTTTTATCTATAAATTTACTGTACCATACCTAATTTTAATATAATATTAAAAATGAATACACATTATCAAAATTAATGTGCAAAATGATGTCTATGTAAATTATACCAACAAATTTTAATGGCATTTTACTTCTAAAAATAATTGGAAATATAGTGCTCGGCAATAATATTAATTTATTTTATATTTATGTATCTTTTTTAAAGAGATAAGAATAACTATGGGGCCGGGAGGTGGCGCTGGAGGTAAGGTCCCTGCGCTAACCTAGGACGAACCACGGTTCGATCCCCCGGTTCCCCATATGGTCCCCAAAGCCTGCCAGGAGCAACTTCTGAGCAAATAGCCAGGAGTAACCCCTGAGTGTCACTGGCTGTGGCCCAAAAAACAAAAAAACAAAAACAAAAAAAAGAATAACTAGCATAGTCTATTAATCTTCGTTACAGTGTAGGTGTAACTTATATAGCAATTAAGTGACAGCTTAATAAACATTTTCGTTGCTAATTATTCCTCAGAGGCTATTTTATTCTATTTCTCTTAACATGTTTATTTAACCTTGCAATTTGAAACAGGCAATTATACATATACATATACATATCTATACATGTATTTCAAAAATACAATGTATTTCAAAAATCTCAGAAGAATATTACTCTTAATTTTACTAATGCATAACTTCAAATATCATTAACATTGCATTAGGATTAATAATGATCTAGGCTATATTTGGGCCTCTTTTAACTTTCCAAAATTGCTTGCAGAATGTTAAAGTTGTTTGAAAAAACTTTTTATCTTGATATTAATTTTTACTATCATCCAATATCCCATTTGGCTAATTACACATCAAAAGTCAATATAATATAATCGAAGGGTATTTTATTTATATATGTTTGGTGTTTTGGGCCACCCCTGGCTTTGTTCAGGGGTTACTCATATTATCTCAGAAATCGCACCTGGCAAGCTTGAGGTGCATATGGTTTGCCGGAAATTGAACGAAGATCTGTACAGGGTCAGCCTCCTGAAAGGCAAACACCCTATTTCTGTGCTATTGCTCTGGCCCAATTATTTTTATATATTTTTAAACTTAAAAAATTGGAGCAGAAAGATAGTACAAGAGGTACAGCACTTGCCTTCACTGCAGCTGACCTGGGTTCAATTTCGAAGCTGCATGTACCTGGGCACAAAACTCCAAGTGCCATGCATGTGGCACAAACACAAAAAAAATAAAATAAAATACATTTTATTTATATAAGTAATTTAAAGCCCTATAAAATTTTGGGAACTATAGCCCCACTCTCTCCACATGTACTAACAAACTTGTAATTTATATAATTATAAAAATGATCTCTCAGTCCATCCTATTTGGCCTTTTGCGTTTTGCCCTCTTTAGGTGCCATGGTTTTCAATTTTTTTTTGTAGGTTTGCATTGGAAGCTGATAATTTAATGTAGGACCTGACATTTGCTTTACATTCTGACCTGGGCTCAATATTTAACACTCCATAAAGTACCCTAGTTAATCGTCAGGAGAAAACTCTGAGTAGATCCAATTATGGCTCAAATAATCAAAAAGATACATAGTTTAAGCAGGTGAAAAACGTTTAATATATATTTAATTTTTAATATCCATGATAAAAACTTTTCTTTACTTTTATAATGCTCAGTTCTTTATTATATAAGGCTGTTTTAAAGTCGAACTGCTTAAATCCCCAACCCGTTATTTAAATACTGAAGTGTTGGACTAGAAACAATATAACAGGTAATACACTTGTGGTAACTGCTGTGTATTCCCAGCTACACGTATCATCATCACATAAGCCCTGTCAGGAGTGATCCCAAGGACAGTCAGGACTAATCCCTAAGCACTGAAGGTGTGACATAAAAATAAAAATGTCTACAAGGCCAGCGCAATAGTACAGCGGTAGGCCATTTGCCTTGCATGCAGTTTATTCAGAATGGACCTGGGTTTGATACCCAGCATCTCATATGGTCCCCAAGACAGGAGCAATTTCTGAGCACATAACCAGAATTAACCCCTGAGCTTCACTGGGTGTAGCCAAAAAATTAAAATAAAAAGTTTAATTTTTTTAATTATACAATTTTATTGACAGATGATATGTATTTGTGAATTTATGGGCATTAAGAAGGAAATATTTTCTAACAGAAAGACATAATCACTATTTAAACATGAGTAAAGAAAATCAATGTATATGTGAATTTAAACATGGCTACATTTTTTTCTGTATTTGCTTAAAGAACATGAAAAAGCCTTCCTCTGTTGACTGTGTAAAGAACAAACTCTGTAAATGGAATCTCTTTTTTTCAAGTTTCATCTGGACTTTGGTATTTGAAAACTTTCCAGGTTTTCCTTTTCTTGGATTTCTATATTTCTCTTTCCATTTCAAGTTACACTTGGTAATTTTTTATATTACATGTGATTAGATATTTTAAATATCTAAGACAATTAAAGAAAAATAGTCTGAGGATTAAGAAGTAGGGGAGTAATAAAACAAAGGAAAATGAAGAAAGGGAGATTGAGTTGAAAAACAAAGACCATGCTGAGAAGAGCAAAATCAAAGTATATTCTATATTAAAAAACTTCAAGAAATTTATTCTAACATCAAATTAATGATGACTAGCTCAATTATAAGTAGTTATAATTCTGGCTTCTAATTTGAACATCACTACTCAAAATATCTAGGATTTTTCTCTTACATTGATCAATATGCAATTTGGTCCTAAGTTAAAAAATGCCAGAATGTGTCAGCATTGTGAAAGCTAACCAAGGTCCTATTGTCCTGTAGTGTCTCTTCTGAAATTATAGGTCTTTATAAATTTCATGCTATTTATCTTAATAACCAGCCACTTTGAATGAGGAATATCCTCACATTTTTAAGTAAGAAAAATAGGTTATACACTGATTAATCCATAATATAAAGTCTTAAAATATAAGAATAGATAACTGAAAATCATAATATTGCAGTTTCTGGACTTATTCTCTACTTAAATTTATTATGAGTTTTTAGAAAAAAATTACAAAAGAAGATGAAAAGTAAAAATGGATAACTTCTAGTTATATATTAAGTTATTTAAATAGTTTCAGGCCAGAGAGATAGCATAGAGGTAAGGCATTTGCCTTGCTTGCTGAAGTATGGTGGTTCGAATCCCGGCATCCCATATGGTCCCCTGAACCTGCCAAGAGCGATTTTGAGAGTAGAGCCAGGAGTAACTCCTGAGCGCTGCCGGGTGTGACCAGAAAATTTAAAAAAAGTTATTTAAATAGCTTCATACTCTAAGAGAAATATAAATATTTTCTCTAATATATCTTGGCATAGAATTTTTAAGACCTTAAAGGTTTTCTTCTTAAACTATAATCTGAGGAACTGAGGTGATTTTTATGACAACTCATAAGGTACCAGGCAACCATTTCATTTAATTCCATTCTTAAAGAAATCTAATTAGGTGGCATTGTAAAAGATCCTAATATAATAGAAAATATATTAAAAATTCCCCTAGACATAGATGTTTTCTTTTATCCCTGTTAGATAATCTTGCAAAGATGTATTTTTCTTCTGGCATACATATTTAATTGTAAAAGATGCATTTATTATGTCTATGGTTCTTAGTGTCCTTTTCTTAAATTGTGACTCAGAGTTTGTAGAATGTTAATTATACATTTATTTGCTCTTTTCAAGTATAATTATTCTCAAAATAGAGATTCTTAACAATAATAGTATGTATGTGTCTGTGTTTTCTGCGCTATGTGTAGTCTTCAAGTCTAGACTTCAAAACAAAAATGTTTCCTTTTAAAAGTCAGTAATTTTCGAAAATTTGGGTACTGTCTTAGAAACCTTATATGGATCGTGGGTGATTATGAGCTATTGCATTTACATGTTTAATGTGCTTATTGTGTTATGAAAAATTATTCAGCAATTGTGTAACTAAAAATGAAAAATTCAGCCAATATAATTTCTTATAAAGCATAAAGCTTTGACGTACAAGTTAAAAATGAAATTCAACAAAATAATATATTATGTCAGATGACGAAAAACTATGTAGTTATCTATATAAAGATTTGGCAGGGAGATTTGAAGAGAAAAGGGGAGGAATTTAAGTGGTCAGATTGAACAAGATCCACTAATATAGATGCATTCAAAAATCTCCAAATAAAACAACTTTTTTATTTTAAAAAAAATGGGAAAATATCTCAGATAGAAATAGTAGAAAAGGAAGGACACGAGTCATGATAAATTGTGGAATAACTGAGAGCAGAAAAGACTGAATTGAGTCACTCTAGATGAAGAAAGCTAAATGTGAATTCAGGGATATAGAAGATCCTAGGTTGAATTAGGAAGCTTCTGGGGAGGTTGTATTAATATACTATTTTTATCATTATCATTATTACTACTATTATTGTTCTGAATATTAGAGAAAGCCATTGGTGAATGGGAAAAACAGGTTTCATGCATCTGGAATTTATTTTCTAAAATAATTTTGTAGCCATGGTAAGAATTAAAAAGGAAAAAGCAAGACTGGTGGTAACAGTTTATGAGACTGAAACTATAAGAGTAAGATTAGTGGTGTAAGATTGATGCAGGTGTATGCAAAGGATCAGCATCCCTGTAAAGTATGTTTTTTTTTTTCCTTCAGAGTCATCCATTTCTCTTGTTATGGTCTTTTCTTCACTAATGTAAAATATTCATAGAAATTTGGCTATGCTCGAACACTAATGTTTAATGGCTAGCATATTAGATATATGAGACATCGGGAATCAAACCATGGTCTTTCCTAGGTCAGTTGCTTGTAAGGCAAACGCTCTACTTCTGTGCCACTGCTCCGGCGCCCAAATAATATATTTTATCTCAATATTTAATTAGCAGAAAAGTTAGATTTCTCAAAGTGCTCTTATTTTTGGAAAATTATTGTTCAAAGTCTTCTCTCACATATTTGAAATTGCTAGTGATTTAAGGGTTTTATATGAACTTACAGAAGAAAAATAGAGACTAACTTTCCGCTATTGGTTTATAAGCTAGTACATTTCATAAATTTGTATAAAGAAAAATACTGTTAAAATTCTTAGTTTAAATAAATGTAATACAAGAGTAAAATTTAAAAATGTCATGCATTTTGGAATGACAAGTAATGGTTTACTTCTAAGGAAATATATCATCCTTTAAAATTACTTTTATTATATTCACACTATATTATTTAAGGTTAATATGGATGGTTTGATGTATGATTAAATTTGATCCTAAGGTGTAGTATTGACACAGCCTGCATTTGTTCTTTATAATTTTATGAAGAACTTATGACTAATATTTTGAATACAAATAAAATACAATTAAAATTTAACTCCATCATCATATATATTTCATCTATTTGATACTTAGAACTAACAATTTTCAGTACAGCAGCAGATTACACAAAACAAATATGGTTATATTTCCCCCCTAAATAGATACAGGTAATAATAAAACAATTCTGAAACATCTAGAACTACAACCCTATTAATAAAATAATACTATTTAGGATATATACAATTATTTATATATACAATCTTGTTCAGTATGCCATGAAAATAAAATGACTATTCTGACTGAAAATAGAATATTTAATTGGAAATTTATTATTGTATTAATGAAAATTATTTGCATAAATATTCAAGAAATAGTTTTTGCAAAAGATAATATGCACTATGACTCTTATTTGCATTTTGTGTGGGAAGCAACATTTCAGATGAGAAACTTTGCAGTATTTGAAATCAGATTATGTATCAGAGCTTTCTCTCTTGCTATCTGGATGTATAACTTTGACAATTGTTTTGAGATTCAGAGAAAATAAAGCTACTGAAGAGTTAAATTTTTTCTGATATTTAAATCAATATGAATATGTGTATGATTCTTAAATATATTAACATATGGATTTTAGGGAGGTTTTTAAGAAAT
>PVKC010000354.1:0-71171 GCA_004027635.1 Crocidura indochinensis | reverse complement strand
TGGCAGTTCTGTTGGGGGACATGTAGGTTCTTTCTCATGTGGGACTATGATGAATGATGCAACAAGGAAGACTCTGGTCCATAACCAACCTTCTGTAGATGTCTGTACTCTTGCCTGGAGTAGAATTGTCAGGTCCTGGGGTAGGGTATGTCCAGGAGCTGCTGCTGACAATATTCTCAATGCACCTGCCCTATTCTAGATTCTATTTGGGCCTATGATCAACCCCAGAAAAACCTATGGATAGAGGAATATCCTGAGGGGCTCACAGAAGACACAGAAGTCATAGTTCTGAGAACTCTGGGTTAAAGGTGAGCAGGTCAAGTTGAGAGAATCCAAGTAAGGAGCATTCCTTTCTCAATGGAGCATAATTGAGGCCTTCACTGGTGAATCTATAAAATGAGGATAAAACAGATGAGGTGGGGCAGAGTGGTAGCGCAGGAGTAGGGTGTTTGCCTTGCACATGGCTGATCCAGGACAAAGGTGGGTTCAAAACCCGGCATCCTATATGGTCCCTCGAGTCTGCCAGAAGCCATTTCTGGATGCAGAACCAGGAGTAACATCTGAGCACCACCGGGGATAACACTCCAAAAAACCCATAATAATAATAATAATAATAATAATAATAATAATAATAATAATAATAATAATACTTTTTTGGGGGGTCACACCCGGCAGTGCTCAGGGGTTATTCCTGGCTCCATGTTCAGAAATTGCTCCTGGCAGGCACGGGGGACCATATGGGGCACCAGGAACCGAACTGATGACCTTTTGCATGAAAGGCAAACGCCTTACCTCCATGCTATCTCCCGGGCCCCTAATAATACATTTTTTAAAAGGCAGATAAGGGTGAGTGGCTCTGTCTCTAGATGCCAAAGCCGTAAAGAAATTCAACAGCTGAGACAAGAGGTTTTGGATCAGGCCTCCTCAGGCCACTAAAGGACCTACTGAAGAGATAAAATGAGGCTGAGTGGAAATCAGCCTAGCTGAGGATCAGACTTCTGAGAAAACAAACTGGTTCCCCTCAATGGCACTCATAAGGCTACATGTCAACCCCCTTTTCTTTTCCTTCAGGCATTTCAAGAACCATATGGTCCCTGAACTCCACCAGAGGTAAACCTGACAGCCCTGGCTCCTGCTCTGCTTATTTGTGTCACCCCAATAAGTAAATACTCCTTTCTCCTTACCCTGCTTGCAGTAGAGTTGTCCCTCAGACTCAGCTTCCATGGACCATCCTCGCAGAAGCCTTTCTTTATGTTCACAGACGTGACCTTCCTTACCTCTTCCATGCCCCATGCCATAGGCCCTGGGTGGGCCTTCAGGACCCCGAGATCATCATTTAGCATGATGATCTAAACCTGCCCTGGTGGCAAGCCAAGGTCTATGCCATGCTCCATGGTCTCCAGAATTGAGAACTATCCCAACAGGTGATGAATCAACACAGTGAGGTGAAAGATGAGAAGCCTGGAAGGGAATGACTTATAGGGTGAGGAACTGGACAGCTGTCAGGCATCTCCCCATTTCCTCCCTCTCTGTGCCCCGAGATTGTTTTTGGGCCACACCTGGTGATGCTCAGGGTTTATTCCTGGCTATGTGCTCAGAAATCGCCCCTAGCGTAGGGGGCCATATGGGACGCTGGGGATGGAACCTCGGTCTGTCCTAGGTTAGTGCATGCAAGGTAAACGCCCTACCGCCTGCGCCTCGGTTTCAGTCTCTGCTCTGAGATTCTTACCTTTGGTCTTCTGATAAGGAAGTGAGAGGGTGGGGAGCAGCAGCTAGAGAAATCTTCCCTGGCACCATCCCTCTCAGCACAGGTTGGGGCCAGTGTCTTTTCTAGCAGCTTTTCTGCAGTCCCAGCTTTGCCAGGACTCACATCCAGATGCCAGAAGCCAACTCTTGCCTGGACACCAGCAGCCACAGCCTGCAGCTAACTCTGTGTTCTTTGGTACTTGTGTTGGTTCCGTGCTTCCCTCTGTAACTATTGGCCTTTGATGAGCCTTCTATTTAAGGGGCTTCAGTCCTTTCCCACTGCAACTCTGATTGTTTCAGTTGGCCCCAGATTCCTCCTATTCCCTTGAGAGAAGATGTCACCATGGATGGGAAGTGTATGGTCTATCTGGGGGCAAGAGCAAGTTATGGGATCTCTGCCTTCCTTCTTGACTGTCTTCCCAAGAGCTCCTGTCTTGATCGAGTGAGGCCTTGGTACCATGTTGTTTGGGGTCCTTGGTTTAACCACCTCCTTGAGAGCAGCCTTATCACCCCTGAACTTGACTGAAGTTTAACCTAAAGATTTTCTGGGGGTTCTGGTTCCTGCTTTCCTGGTTCTAATCACAATATAGGGGGTCTCTGGCCCCTGGCCTAACTGCAGTTCTCAGGAACACGGAACTCTCACAGAGAGGCCAGTGTCATATCCTCTGGCCAGTGTCCCAGCAGAGCTAGAAAGAAGAATGTTTCCAGCTCATTCCAGCAAAAGCACTTCTGAGGCCAATTTCTAGGGTGTTTTCAGTCCCAAGGACATCACGGACACTTGAGGTATCACTTAGGAGGGTTTATCTTATGAGGACAAAATTCCTAAGGGGTTTGATTTGGAAAATGAATAAGCTGTGCAGAGGGCTGAGTCCTCACTTTGCCTGGAAGGTACTGGAATTAAGGGATAGAAGCTGTGTGTCTGGGGAGTGTGGGATCAGTCAGCAAAGGCTGTCTTCAGCCCTGTGGTGCTGGAGAGAAAGAAATAGAGAGGAAGAGAAAGACCATCCTTGAGCACAGGAAAACCCCTACTTTTCTGTTGTTGCAAGCATCGCCCCCAAGCAGTACATTTTTCGCTTCCCTTTCACAGAGGAAGAAATGCTCTGGGGACCATATTAGTCCTAAGAAATCCTTCAACACACACACACACACACACACACACAAACACACACACACACGTGTGAACTGAGGAGGGAGCAGTCTGCCTGGAAGACACCAGGGTTTAACTCAAAGGCGCAGAGAAACATCCAACTCAGGGTCCAGATGTGATGATGCCTCAAAGGGACCCCCTCCCACACGGTGAAACCCAAGTTGGTTTCAGTTCGTTGTGCTGGGAGGTCAGTGGATTCTGGACAGACATTGTCCTTAAGGAAAGTAAGCGTGGCTGCCCCTGCCACCATCCCCAAGCTTGGAGCAGGCTAGCTGGGTGCAACCATGATTTCCGAGGCCCTTTGGTCTCTTTGGTAAGATCAGACTGTAGGCTGCCTACCCTCACAGCCCAGCACCTCAATCCTCTCTGGGGCCCTGAGAGGGTTCAAGTGTCAGCAGCTGTGTCCTGGGAAGGAAGGGAAGGCCAACACCTGTGGGAAAAGTCCCTTTCTGGCCACTTGTTGGCAGCAGCAGGTCAGGGTCAGTGTGGGGTCGGGTCGGGGAGTCCTGCCAACTGGCTTAGAAGTGCCAGAGCCCTGGAGGCTCAGTGCTTCTTTCTCATGCACCCCAAAGCTGGTGAACATCTGCCGGCTCCTTCTTTGGTCAGTGTTTAACCTCTCTCCTCTTCACTCTTCTCCAGCCTTGCTCTTAAGCTATGATAATACTTTTTCCAGGTCTCTCCCTCTCCCCATCATTTCTGTCCAGCTTCTGTCCCATTGTGCATCCGGCTGCACTTAGGAGCAAAGTGTTTATGCACCCACTGAGGGTTGGTTACTCCAGGAACCTCTCTCTGCCTTCGCATCTACCTCCTTCTGCCTGGCCCTGCCCTATAGATGGAAGGGGCATCATGCTGATACCTACAGCAAATGCATAGCTCCAACCATCTGGGAATTAGAAGGTGAAAACTCTGAGAAGGGTCTACAAGCCAGCTCTCTATTGTGAACTTTCTCTAAAGAGAACTTGGGTGCCAGGTGGAGAAGGGTGGTCAGAGTTTAGGTGGTATCCAAATAGCTGTCATCACAATAGACCGTGGTCATGGGTTGGTTTCTTGTCTCTCTTTCCCCCAAGATATGTTTACCCACTGCAGAACCTCATTATTTTGAGAGAAAGTTTTTCACGAGGTAAAAGAATACGTCAGTGGGGGATCTGCATCCTTTAATTCAATGACAACAGCCATGGCATAGACCTCAATTTGCTCATGACAAGAGACTGGGGTGATGCTCCTTCAAGTCCAAAGGGGAAAAGATCACCAGTACCCTCTTAAAGGAGAAAGTCTGGATAGAAGGGCCCACCAGATAAATGGGTCTTGAGCTTTCAGTCTCCAAAATTAGGGGACAGTCCTTTTATAGCCACCATCTGGCAGTGTCTCTGCTCTGACACTTCCAGTGTCATACTTCCTATGGCTCTGCCTATCCACCATTGCTCAAAGAGGACTCAGCATTTACCCAGAATCTGTGTGTTTCCACTCTGAGGTCATGGAGTTCTCTCCAGGAGGACAGGGTCTGGGCCTGCACCCCATGTGGTTCCTACCATCTGTGCTCCTTTCAGGCTCCCCAGAACTCTCTCGGCTTTTCAAGCAGACACAAGATGACTCTGCCCCACTTCAGCTTCATTCAGATTTTGCTGGGTTCCTAAGTAAAGACAAGGATCCCATCCATATTAATTTGCATGCCCAGAATCCCTTCATGTTAACTTCATCGAAGGATTCAGTGAAACTATGGCAAGTCTCCCACAAATGAACTCAACATGGAGCAATTCTGCTTCTCTAACTGCCAAGACAAAGGGTCAGGAAGGATGCCCAGCACATAGACAATGCATAGATGGGAGTCCTCCCACCATCTTTGTGGAGAACTGCACTTCTCAGGCAGTAGCAAGTCATGGTCTTAGCTATAAAAGGAGACTCAGTGCTTGACTCCACCCACTTCGGTTCTTGGTCTTTATGTCACAGCAAAGAATTTCCAGACATGACAGGTAATGAAGCCAAACAGGTTTTATTAATTGAAGGTGTGCTCACTATTGGGAGGAGAGTGGGGGCTCCTTCAAAAGGGTGAGTGAGGAGCCCACAAATGTCAAGACATTTCATGTCCTCAAGGGGCTGATGCTCAGCTCTGCACCCTATTCTGCTGCCACTATCTTGGACCCCTGCCTGGGACAAGGGTGCAGTTATTTGCCACCTTCACTGGGAATCTAGGTCCTTCCTAGGTCTCCCAGAGGTTCAGACATCAGTACCCCATTGGATGCTTATTGTGACTTTCAGTTTCCCCAATCACTTTCTCCCTCATCAGCTGCTTCCCATCTCAGTTTTCTCCCACCTGTTTTATAATCAGCCTCTCCCAAATTTCCCTTCTCTGGGACATGGGGCTGTAAGTGAGCCTGGATATTTTTGCCCAGGAACAAGGGCTCTCTCCAGTACCAACTGATCAGCCCCTCTACCATTTCTGGGACCCACTTTCCACCCTAATGTGATCCTCTCAGTTGCAGGCCTTTCTTCTTCAGGCTGCCGCTCCTGCTTCCAGTCTCAGAAATTTGTCTTCCTGAGAGCTTGGGCCTTGTACCCAAGCAACTGTTGTCCTGGGCTACACCTTGGAGGTTGATCTAGAAGTAGCCAGGTGGAGTGTGTAGTTGCAGACTCTCTACTACACTCACACTTGGAGATGGAGTTGAACCTCGCCCAGAGCTGCTGTTTGTGGATCATCTTCCACGGAGCTGCTCTTAGGCTCATGGAGGTTCTGGGTGCTTGATCAGTGCCAACCAAAGTTGTCTGAGTTTTCTTTGGCTCCATATCCCTTGTCACTACCTTTGTGTGCTGAGGGTCACAGCTTGACCTACTCAGTAAGGGGAGATCCAACAATAATCATTCCTGAGTTCCTCACACATTTGGCCTTTCTGGAACAGTCTGGATTCTGCTTGTGTCCCAGTTCAGGAACATTCTGAGGTGTAGCAGATGTATCCAGACTATTGTGGAGGGGTATGAGGCCTGGGGCTTTAGTGGGAACACACTCAGGACTCAGACAAAACATGTGTGACTTCCTGGTTCTGCCTAGTCTTCCTGGAACCATCACAGGGCTGGTTGGGTCCTTTGGTGGGCAGGACTCAGGACAAGGCCTGGTTGGGATCTTTAATGTGGTATGATGGCACGGTCCTCCTCAGAAGATACCCATGTTGACATATCCTATCAGAACCCTCTTTCCAGGCAGGTTGAGAGAGAACTTTGATGTAACCACCATGATTTCCAGATACTGGAGCCCCCTTACACTTCAAAAGAACCAGGGTTTCCATCATCACAAAATCGTCCACCACAAGAAGGTCACATTTGAGCATAAGTTGGCTATGATCTGTCTTTTGTCCTAACTGGAGTTTGAATAACTGTGCTTTCTTCTCCCTGGGTCTCAGTTTATACACATGAAAGAGGAGGGGCAGGGTAAAGGCCTCCTAAAGCCCCACACTCAAGATAATCTGTTGATACCACTCCCTGAGGTGAGAAGAAGACAGTGGGTGTGAAGGCTGAAGAATAGTTGAGTAGTGGAGAGTCAAGGGAGCAAAACCTGACTCTGAGATAGTTCCTAAGTGTTCTAACACTAGTCACAGACACTGAATTGATGCATGAGAGGACTTTATTGCTGTTCACACCATTCTAGAATGTGTTCTGACAGGGCATGAGGGTAAGCAGGACGTCCTCCCTCACGGTTCCATCACTGCAGAAATGGTACCTGTGAAGAAAACCAAAGTCTTTTGGGGGATGACTCGAGGCTATTTGCTTGAGGTCTCTGAGCACTGGGTGCTTAATTTGTAGCAGAAGGCCTGGCTCTCTTTTGTGCTGAGGTAAAATCCATGCCCATTGATGTAACCAGGGAAGGTAAGTGTTACTGCGGCCCTCCCAGGGGCCCGGCCCCCTCTGAAGTGTTGCCCTGGGTCTGGGCCCATTGTCATTGTACCCCTACCCCTCTTTTGATCATCTGACTCCTCACCCTAACCTTAGGGCCCAGCCCATTTACCTTCCCCCTGACCCTCCCAGCCCTCCTGGTGTCTAGCCTTGTGGTCTCACTGCCAGTGTCTATGGCCACTTCCCTCTCACAGCCTGAGGTGCTGCCATCTTTCTGGTGACTCTCCAGAGTCATCTGGCCTTTTTCAGATCTGGAGTCTTATTTTTCTTTATAGTTCAAACTCTGTTTCTCTTCTATTTGCCAGTCATATAGTAGGTGCTTAATAATGAAAAAAAGGAAAGAAGAAAAATGGGGAGGGGTAAGGAAAAGATAGTTGTCTGTTTTGGGGGAGGTCTTAAAGTGGTGCTCAGAGGACCCAGGATCACTCCAGGTGATAACTGACCAACTGGACTGGTGGCTCTGTGCTTAGCAATGTGAATTGGATCTACACATTGGGGTCTACCTGGGCAATCCTGGCATTGCTTGGGCACCTCCATGTTTGTTCCCTGCAATGCTTAGGGTCTAGTGTTGTCAGTATGGGACCTGGGTCAGATATTTTAGCTATGACCTCTGCACTGTCTGCTTGGTCTGTCTTTTTTGACCCTTTGTCCTTAGAGGGAATTTTAACCAAAAGTTTCTTTTGTAGGGATTGAAACACCAATGAGGTGACAAATATATCTTAGGGTGTCCTGAGAAGAGATCAGACTCAAAGCTTGGTTTTGCTTTTTTGCATTCAACAATAATATAATGGTTTTGTTTTATGGTGGAAATTCCCTGAGGTACTCACCATGTCCATTGATGTAATCAGAAAGGTGAGTGCTACTGAAATTCACAGTGTTGGGGATCAAACTTGGGCCCTGCCTCATGTCAGACCTTTACTTACCTCTTTACTTATCTCTGAGTTCCTAACTTATTTTTAAAGTTACTTACTGTTTCTAAAACAGAATAATTTAAAAATTTGATTAATGTAGTTCATTTACTTGCCAAACTAGTTTTTCATGTTTGATATTGGTTTTGCTCTTCTCATCCTGAAAACATCTGATGCCCAACATTGAATTTACCTTAAGACACGAGTGGGGAGACTGTGCTCAAGCTTGGGACTTAGCTGAAGCAGACTGCCTCAGGCATGTCCTGTCCTAATTCTAGAAAGCTTAGAAAGTGCCAGGCAACCTTCCCTGGTGTAGGCAGGGAGAGCCTTTGCATTGTGTGTTCATATTTGCTTCTTTCTCCAACCCTGCACATAGCCAGCTACCTTTTGGGTATTCCTGTCAGTTTTTACATTCACATTCTTTTTATCTAAATACTTTTTTGTATTGGAGCCATACCTGGAGGTACTCAGGACTTACTCCTGGATCATGGATCATTCCTGGTAGTTAAGGGACCCTAGTGGTGATTGACATCAGGGATCAAACCCAGGACAGCCACAAGCAAAGCACGTGATATTCCAATCATACTGTGTCTTTGGGTCAACACTTTAATTATTTTTTTCTCATTAGCCTCACAACTGGCAAAGTTCAGTCCCATTCTTGAGAGGGATATCTTCAGACAATATGGGGTGGACCTACAGTGCAGGAACTAAACTCAGGGCCTCACATATGCCCTCAATAGGCTCTACCAGTTTAATTGGTAGAATTTTTCAGATTTTAGAAGAATTTATCCTAAACTTCACTCACTGGGGAGGTGGCCCGGTTCCCTGTGCTGTGGTAAAGGGAGACCTTGACTGGGCCGTTAGTACCTCCAGGATCTCCTGAGGCCCCCTCTTCTCTAGGTTCTGCACTGGGCCTACTTCTCTTTTCCTGGCCTCCCAGGACAGGAAAGATCTTGCTTCAGTCTTGGCCCATTTATTGCCTACCTGGGGTCTGATCCTGTCCCTTCTATCTGACCTCCCAAAACTCAAGATTCCTGGGGTCTGCGAATGCAGGACCTCTTCTCCACAAAACTACTTCAGGAGTGTCTGCTGACCAGAAGTAGGCTCTGTGTTTTAGAGAATGATTGTTCTGCCCCACTAAGGTCACTTCCCTCCTATTCCTCCTGCTGCCAATGGAAAGAATAACACAGGCCAACCTGCCACTGTCATCACCATCACATGGGTTCTTTCTTTGTCTTAGCAAAGGGGCTGTCATTTGCTGAAACTGATTTCTTTTTTCTTCTTTTGCTCACATTTTCCTTCTCAACCTTCTGGAAGAGGAGCAACTGTGGGGCTCCTATTTGCAGGCTTAGAAATTTATTCTCCCTTTTCAATGCTGCCAGGGATAGGCTCATCTCTTGTGTATTCCCCTAAATGGAGTAGCAAGCCCCCAGTTGGAGTTGTGTATGGTCCCTTTTTATTAGTAGTGTGTTTTCCCAGAGGTCCTAGGGTTGTGGATTTTCAGCACTTTTCTGATGGACATACAAGCTCCCATCATTTCATCACAAACCTAGATTTCCTCTGGCCTTCTCAGGCACCAGCCCAAGTAC
The DNA here is from genome assembly GCA_004027635.1 of Crocidura indochinensis. Classification (NCBI taxonomy): domain Eukaryota; kingdom Metazoa; phylum Chordata; class Mammalia; order Eulipotyphla; family Soricidae; genus Crocidura; species Crocidura indochinensis. Next base: position 61,899 of record PVKC010000354.1, on the reverse strand, counting down.
TTACACTGTCTTCTCCTCGCCCTTCTGCACAGTGATCTGGGCTGCACCCACTTTAGGGAAGGTTGGGTTCACCACATTGTTATTCCAGAGAAACTTGACTTTCTCAATGGTTCCAATATCCACTTCCACATCAATCTCTTTAGTGTGTGTGGAGCCGGGTCTGAGGATCCCCCTTAAAGTAGAGAAATGGAAACGTTTAATGCATAAGAACAAATCCCAGTGACTAAAAGGATCTGGATTTATGAGGTTATTTTTTTAAATGAATTCTTGCAGAAAGGATAGAGAATTGGGAAGCCAAGTTCTATTGACAGCAGCCTCTGGCAATTATTTAGATATTATTTCTTCAAACTCCAATAAATTTCTACTTAAAACTTAAAAAAACATAGGGGCAAGAGCAATACCACAGTGGTAGGGTGTTTGCCTTACACTCAGCCTACTCAGGATGGACCTGGGTTAGATTCCCAGCATCCCATATGGCCCCCGAGCCTGCCAGGAGTGATTTCTGAGTGCAGAGCCTGAAATAATCCCTGAGCGCCATCAGGTGTGACCCTCAAACAAACAAACAAACAAACAAAAACACATAGAAAAACAATAGGATTCTCTTTAAATTAGTTCCTTCACCACAGAAGATTTACACAATAGCACTCTCCACTTAGTCTAGCACCAATAACATCTTTCATCAGAAGTTGCTCATCAGAAGATGTGGATCATAAGAAATTTTGCCTTGGTTTTTATTTCTATTTCATTATTTTGATTTTGGGTCCACACCTTGCAATACTCAGGGGTTTGTTCTGACTCTGCACTCAATACTCACTACTGGCAGGCTTAGGAGACTATGTGGGGTTATGGGGGTTGAACACAGCTTGGTTGTGTACAAGGCAAACATCCTATCCTACTGCCCTATCTTGTTGGTCCATGTTTTTGTTTTAAAACCTAATCTATTGCAAGAGAAAAACTAAAGACTGGATGTATAATGAGAAAAATTTGAAAAATATTAGTAGGTGCCTGAAATTCACTTCAACACACTGAGTGAGTGACAAGATATTAACAAACACATCAGTGCCAGGGTTTGGTGGTTGTGTTCACTAAGTACGATGAGACCATAATAAAAGAACTTTACCTGAACACATCGAACTGGTGGCTGTTGCCCGTGCTTCCAAACAGAGCAACTTTGACCTGGCCAGTAGCCATCTTCCCAGTCAGCGTCACGGACACTGAATACCTCCAGCCTATGTGAGAATGGGCAGTTCATTAATTCATGCACAAAACCATTATGTCACACCCCAGATTCTTGCCCTGTCCCTTTGATAAATGTACCAGAGTTGAGAAATAATCTGTGCTTCACACTAGGACCTAAGGAGGCATCTGTGGATCAGGGCTTGCCTGTCTAGACCTGCCCTGCTGGTCAAGGGACCACAAGTCTCATGGAACTGCCTACAGTTAAAGCCAAGTGCAATGCTTTTCTCAGCTTAGCTGCTTAGCATCACCAGCCACTTTTCAAAAGCTAAACTTGCGCCTAAATTTGCCAAGCATGTCCTTCATTTCATAGAATTCTGAGCCACTCTGCTCTACAGCAAGGTGTTTTGAGGTAAGGGTACAAGAGCAGGAATGTGGGATTAGTTCCCACTGGGAAACAGAGTATAGGAGAGTAGTTTTAAAAGCAGCTCCAGGCGGGCTATGTCTTAGCCCTATCTCCTAGATCACAGTGAGTGTCCAACAGAGAACAGAGCCCAGTTGTCAGTCAGATTTTTTCCTGAAGAGTTGGATTTATAAGCAGAGAAGCTTTACCCACATACATATATATCACATGCTGACATGCACAAAAATACATACATACAAACACACATATATGTACATACTTGACACTTTGACACACCCACATATATATGAACATAAATACCTAAAGACACACACTCAGATGTATACCTATTGCCTAAATACCTAATCATCTTTCACATCTTTTCAGATCAGATATCACTTTTGTCCCTCCCTCTGATCAGTACTTGGCTCTGTGCTCCATAAGGATGCTGCCAAGTCACTTACAACACATTTATAATTGCTCATTCAACTTTTGACTTCCAGGCTGGATTTTTAATTTACTGAAGAGAATGTCTTGCTAATGCTAAATGTTCAGCACCTAGCCCTTAAATCAGGGGCCTTAAATCAATTCCTGGTTCAGGAAATGGCTATATTTTTAATATTTCTTGTTTTGTAAAAGATGTTTTCACATCTGTGTTTCCCACATCTGCTTGCTTTAAAAGGGTTGTTTAATCAATATTTTTAAATATAGGTAGATGGGCCTGGTGGTGGAGATGTTCTATACCCTATTGTGGAGACTATTACATGACTATTAACTTCTCAAAACTCAGGGAACTATGCATGGGAAAAGTCTACGTTGTTTTGTCTAGAGATTATACCATCATCAACTTGACTTTAGAAACAATACAACCCATGCATTATAGCCATGTATTGGTTTATCTAAACCTTTAGATAGTCTTTTTCTTACAGTGAATTCTTTCAGAGGATGTTTGATATCACATGATATTCCCTGGCTCCACCAGGCCCTGCATCCAGATGCCTTTAGCAGAGTTTTCAAAGACAATATCCCTTCTTGATTACCACACATGCCACCAGCAAGGTATCACACTCTCAATCCAGACAACATGGCCCATGCACAGAGTGGGGAATGGAGAATTTGGCATTGAACTTCTGAAAATGACTGTCCTAATAAAGAGTTGGAACCAAAGAAATTGTTAGTGAACACACTTGAAGAATAGATACAGGGAGCTTAGCCTGAAAAATGAAAATAACAATGAAGTGAGGAGTGGTCAAGACTCATGGTAGATGTCCATGGAGGCTTGGGGATTCTGACTGACTCCATTAATTATACAACTTATGTCCAGTCTCTTCATGCTATGGGAATGAAATGGAAGAAATGCAGACTTTCTAAATCTTTAGCTGAGTTTGCAATGGGTTGATTTAGATCAAGGTAGGCTTTTACTAAGATCATCAAAGATAATCATTTACTAAGATTATCATCACCCACTAAGGTTTAGGCTTAGAGCCAAGTTCCTGGGAGAAGTAAAAGTGCAACTTACGAGCAAAGTTGCTGGAGTCTCCAGTGTTGAGGAAGAATTTAGGCTGATCCTCACGTGTCTTGCCAGCGAATTTATCAGCATAGTGACCCATCTGAGGGCAGCCTTCATCTGGACAGGGGAAGCACTTGTCCTAATGGGAACAGAGGTATCAGGGTGCAGGCTAGGGTGTCCTTTCATGATCCATGTGTCTAGGGGAGTGACTTTCCTACAGTCTGTATATCTTTATTTATAATAGGAGGCAAGTGGAATAGATATTCTGTTATTGTTGACCTTGGGGCCTACCCAGTGGTACTCAGGGATCACTCCTGGCAGGGCTCAGGAACTATAAAGGGTGCCTGAGATTGAACCTGGGTCAACTATGTGCAAGACAAGTTCCCTAACTGCTGTAGTATTTCTCCAACCCAAACAGACAAATGTTAAAATCACTTTTCTTTTGGGGAGGTTAGCCTGATACCTATTACATAGAGAAACTTTAGAAAAAATTGGTGTCATGGCCCCAATGATAAATAGCAGCTTTTATTCACTTATTAACAGTTCACTCTGAGATTCAATGCCTTAATTACGGCATAAACCAATTCCTATGGTGTAAATTCTCCAATAGTGACTAATTTGGGAACAACCAACATGAAGCTACTAAATGTGAAGGTGGGAAGATAGTCACATGGACTGAGCCAGAAAATGCAAGGTCCTGGTGACATACCCTTTCTCTTTCTCCTTGCACTTCAAGTTTTATAGACCCAACCACTCACATCCCTTGCCTTCAGGTTAGAATATAGAACTCCAGCATCCAAATTTACTTCTACCAAATGAGGAAGTCCTTCTCTCAAACATTCTCCTATTCCTGCTTAGTCTTGCACACTCCTTATCTTCCTTTCCAGCTCCACATTTCTAGCTAGGTCCAAAACTTGTAGAAGAAAGCCTTTCTAACACCTTAATGAATGGACTTCCTCTTGTTGATTACCCAGGATCCTCCTCTCCCAGATGTCTTCTGTAGAACTTGAACCAACTCTGGTCTCAGTTTTCTTTTCTCCATTCCAGAGCCTGTGAGCTCTGAGGAGTGATGCAGACCAAGTAGGAGATTGTCAGAAGTTGAGGAGAAAGGAGAGCCATCCCCCAAATGGCTCTTAAGACTAGAGCCTAACTTACATTCTGGAAGTCTTTGTAGGAATTGCAGGGGAATGCAGCAAACCCATCAGGGGAGAGGATGCTTTCTGAGTAATATTTGTAGCTTCTTAAATGATTGCAAGCCACAAAATCCCGGGTACCTGAGAAACAAGTAAAAATATCTGGTAATGGAACCTGACCTCTTCCCTGCCCCTCTCTCCAAGTGGGATTGCTCCAAGTGGGAGCACATTTTCAGAAAAATTTTTTGTTGTTGTCATTTGGGGGTCACTTTCAGGGCTTTCTCCTGGCTGTGCTCTTGGGGCTCATTTATAGTTGGCTTAGGGGACCCTATAGGTTGCTGGGGATTGAATCAAGGCAGGCAATGTGCAAAGCAAGCATATTGCCTGCTGTACTATCTTTTCAGTTCCAGTATTTTCATAATCTTAAGGAAAAGCCTTTGTTCTGATGAAAGCAGCTAACCAAGAGCAGCTGCTTTGTGTATTTTAGGTGCAATCCCTGCAATCCACTGTGCCCTGCATCACAAAAACAATCTGCAGATGGTAGCCTGAGAGCTACTGATTGCTAAGAAAAGTGGCCGAGTTGGGAATTGAGCCTCTAACCTCAAGCTATCTTGGATTCTAGACACAAGGCTGGAGGGGGTCCTCCCAGGCACATATGGGACATGACAAGACTAGGGGTAGGGCATCTTCATACTGCAATCAGCAGAATAAAAGAATTGGTTAAGTAGTTCTACATGATTTTCTGGAATTTTACCTTTCCCTTCCACATTCCTCCTTCATCCCTTCTCTGATCCCCAAATAGCCTTCCTAGTGACTTTTATGACATTTTCTCCTTTGTTAAATACCTTCCAATTGATCGTTGGAAATGAGGCTTTAAGTAATGGTTTTGTGTTCACTATTGCTCTATTCCTTGGGACTCTCACTACCATGTCTTAGGACAGACACGTCAGTGGAGTGGTGAAGTCACAGAGGGTAAGGAGCTGTACATTGCAGTGCACTGGGCTAGAAGGAACTTGTCATGTCCTCCAAGAGCAATGATTTCTTTCTTTTATAATTTTTAGTGGGTGGGAATTCCTAACTGTGTTTACTCCCAGCTCAGTGTCTAAGGGTCACTTCCAGCCATGCTTGGTGACTCTCTCGCAAGTGCTTGAGATCACAGTAGGTTTGGCCACATGCAAGGCAAAATGTCTTAACTCCAACACTATCTTTCTAGTCCTTCCCTTTGAAGATTTGCTTTTGGAAAGTTGCTGCTCAGTCCAGGAAAGGGTATCCCAGCTCTGTTCAATTTTTTACCTGTCCAGATGCCTTCAAGGTCCACGATCTGTGACAGGGCATTCTTCTTGCACCCTGGCATCTCTTTGCCTCCATTGGGGAAGAAATCAAGGTGACCCATCATTTCATTTGATCCCAATCCTGCAAGTTGTGAATAGTAGTGAGTTTCTTACAATGCGAGGCCCTCCTGGTTGAAACACTCATGCACATGTTCACAGACTCAGCAGGGGGCGCAACATCAGGGCTTACCCATGAATGGGATCAGGGGAGCTGCATCCGTGTGGATCACATCAACAAAGTCAGCATCAGAAGGATCAAGTCGAACTTCTTCAGGGGTGCCCTGGAAGCTTGCTTCTACAGGATCCAATCCTGTAAGAGATGATCAGAGCTGCACCATAATAGACTTGCCAGTAAGTACCAACAGGACCAAGGTATATGTTTGTTTGGGTTGTACACTGCTTAATTCCAGGGTTATCATACCTGGAGTTGTGCGGGGACATCCCTGACTATTGAGTATGGGAACACAGATTCTTAATGTTGCTCAATCCAGGAAAGTTCAAATACCATATTCTGGAGTCTGGGATATGTTCCTACATGCAAAAATGAGGAACCCCACTTGTAGGGTCTTACCTGTGATTCTGCCCAGGCCAGGAATTCTGCTCCCTGCCTCTCCAGCTACATGAGCGCCCAAGCTGTGACCAATGATGTGGACTTGGGAAGGTGAATAGTTATAGTCTGTCTGTAGAGGGAAGATGTGTTTTAACAGGTTGCTGAGGGTGATTTTAATAACATGGAAGCCTGGTATTCTCCACCCCACCCCACTCGCCACTAATAGACTTCCAGCATCTCACTTCTGGGTCGTGTTTGGGCTCCACTTCCAGTTGTCATTCCTTCTCCTCCATGAACCCAATATCTAAATGAGCTCATCTCATGTAGATACACTCAGCCACCACCTAAGAACTCAGCTGTCTCTTCTAAGGAAATATTTTAATTACCTCCCTCACCAGATGCTTCCCCCTAATGCTCCCATAAAACCCCATAACACTCCCACCATAATCTGAATCACACTCATGTTATTGTAAGTATTAAAGATCTTGATGGTCTTCAACCTCCCATTTAACTCCTCGCTCAGCTCCTGGTACTATTCTCTGAACTCCCAGGACTGACTGAACCACAGTGAATAAATCTAAAAGACCTAAAATATGTAGCAAAGTGGAAGAGGAGAGTAGAAAAGAACAAATGAATTAATCATAGCAATGGAAATCCCAATATTCATAAGACGGTGAAAGGGCTGGAGCTATATAGCTCAGCACTAGGGCATTTGCCTCGCACATGGCTGACCCAGGACAGACCAGGGTTCTATCCCCAATGTCCCGTTCGGTTCCCCAAGCCAGGAGCAGTTTCTGAGCATAACCTTGCCTGAGCATCACCTGGTGTGGCTCAAAAAACAAAACAAAAAATTGAGATGGTGAAGTGGGGGACAGCCAATTGCACAAACTTCCTTAGGGGTTCCATCCGATGCTCTCTGGAGATGTTGGGATTTTCCCCTCTCATATCCTTCCTACTCTGTGAGTCAGATGATTTTGGACTTAAAGATAGCACTTATATTCAGCTATTCTGTGTTTTACTTGGAAATCTAGCCAACCTTCCTAGCCTCTATTTACTTATATGCCAGTTGAAGATTGTACCAAAAGCCCCACCCTGAAATGTGTTTTCCCATTTTTTTCCCACTAGTATGTTTCCCTCCTAGTGTCTTTCAGAGACTTATAACTTATTTCAGAGACTTATAACTTTAGAGAAGAGCATCTTTTCTCATTCTTTGTGAGAACTCCCTGCCACTTGTCCCAAAGTGCTTAGCCACTCACCATCAGCATGCTAATCATCTGAGCCACCTGGGCACCCACCACCCGCACATTGTTGGCAGCCTGCGTGTATCCGGTCTGGGACCCTTTCTTCCAGTCCACACAGATGCAGTTCACCTGCTCCACCTTGAACATGTTCTAGCAAAGGAGAGACACCAGGTCATTGTTGCTGTGTGTATGTGAAATCCATCCCCCAGAATCAGAAATGGTCATTAATGTTAAACCAAACCATCCAGGGCATCCTACCAATCATTTCTTGTCTGACTTAAGGACTGATTCAAGCTCAACCACTCTGATGTTCTTCCATCAAAGTCAATAAAGCAGCGGAGCTTGGATATGGGTCATCAAGAGAGCAAAGAGCTCTCCTCTGAACAGACATGGGCTCAAGGGCTGCTACTCGTGGCCAGCCCAAGACTTGGTGGATTTGATCCCTAGTGGTCCTTTGTCTTTTGGCAAGACAGACAGTTATGGACTTGTCCTCATGGGGAACGTTAAGAATCTCAATGGGAGAAAAGTGTCATTTACTTTACAGTCAGGACAGCTGAATTCTTCATGGAGAAAACATATTTTCAGATTTTTAAAAATTAAAATTGAAAGTTATTTTTAAAAGATTGAAAGTGCTCAAAAGAAAAGTATTTTTCTAGATGTCCAAGGAACAGGTTTAATCTAGATATTGTGCTAATACATATCAACTTAACTGGCACTATAAACCAAGAATACAGGGACCAGAGAGGTAGTTCTATAGATAAAATGTCAGTTGTGCACACTGCAAACCTGAATTCAATTCCCATATAGTCTCCTTAGACCACCAGATCTGACCCTGAGTACAAAATCAGGTGTAAGACCTGAGCACTGCCTGGTGTGGCCACAAAACAGAATCAGCAAAACAAAACAGAAAGCTAAGAAAAAATCTACAAACAACAAAATCAAGAGTAATTTTCTCAGGACCTTTATTTATTTATTTATTTTTTTTTGGTTTTTGGGTCACACCCGGCAGTGCTCAGGGGTTACTCCTGGCTCCATGCTCAGAAATTGCTCCTGGCAGGCACGGGGGACCATATGGGGCACCGGGATTCAAACCCATGATCTTTTGCATGAAAGGCAAACTCCTTACCTCCATGCTATCTCCCGGGCCCAGGACCTTTATTTTTAAAGCAATCCTGAGAAATATCTTACAGATAAGGAGAATGTTGAATATAAATTATATCTTGGGCCAGAGCAATAGTACAGGTGGTAGGGTTTGAGCAGTCTGGGTTCAATTCTCTGCATATCATATGCTCCCCCTGAGCACCGCCAAGAGTGATTTCTAACTGCAGATCCAGGAATAATCCCTGAAGCATGGCCAGGTTTGTTTTCAAAACCAACAAAAATATTATATCTTACACTAAGATGCTTGTGAATGATGAGATAGAAGAGGTGTCTGGTAAAAGTCTTATCTAGACCAAGTAAGACTGAATACAATTGCTCTGTGTTTGACACTTTTCCTGTGGACATTATATGTCAGTTACTCATGCGCATGGAAGTCTGCTTGGGTATATTTTAGGTATCAGGAAAAAAAGATCAAATCAGTGCACACATGAGAAGAATAAATGATGTTATCTTGTACATGTTTTTGTGTGTGCACATGTGTGCATGTGTGTGTCCTGTTGACTGGTAGATGCTGCTTCATTGAAAATAGCTGTGGTATTGTCCACACTGCAATCTGAGTCTTTCTTATCTACCTGGTTCAAAAACACCCACCTTGGTTCCCAGAGATGTGGGGAAGATTTCAAGAAAAATTCCATTATTATTTATTTATAATAATCCTTCATTATTTTGGTTAAATGTCTGAAGTACCCCAAATTTGGAGTGAAAATGTTTGTTCCCACATCAATTGAAAGGAGTGAAAAGGAACAAAACCAGATGAGGTCAGGTTTCCCTTGGGAGGGGAACACTATTCTGTAGGGACCACTCAGGTTTCCCTTGGGAGGGGAACACTATTCTGTAAGAACCACTCAGGTTTCCCCTTCCTGCCCCTCCCACTTCCTGGGTTTTTAAAAAAGGAAGCAGGTGGACCACGCGGTCTCTCTTTTTTGCCTCTGTCGCTATGGACATGCGGGATCCTGGCTAATGGTTCTAGTCAGTCAAAATGAATAAACTCACTTAACCACATGTCTGGGTCTCAGTCTCTTCATTTATCCGGCCGGGCAGTGGAAGATGGGGTTTTAAGGACCTCAACACAATAAGCCTCGTGTTGGGCTTAAACTGTGTTTAAGAAGATAGTATGTGTAAGCATGGAGTTTACAAAGAAGTTGGCCACAGTTAACCGTTTCTGAAGTGCAATCACCAAAATTTAACTCAAAATCTTTGGTATCATGAATCCTAGGGTTTTCTGGGAATACTTGCATATTGCATTGCTGACAACAATGGGAAAACATGTCAGAACCCAGAGATAGGCCATAGCATTGGTCATATAGTCCAGAAATGTTGATGGAAATTTTAATTTTTGTTAAGAAATTTATAAATGGCACAAAGGTAGTGTGAGGTAAGTGCACTCCATTTCTAAGCTCATTCTTGTGATTGTCTAAAGAAGAAGTGGTGGGAAAGTCAACTAGTCCAGTGTTTTGGGAAGACGATAAGGACATTCCTCAAAAAATTAGAAATTGAGCTCACATGTGACCCAGTAATACCACTTCCTAGGAGACCCAAAACACAATACAGAAAAGCCCTCTTTACTCCTATGTTCATTGCAGCACTATTCACAAGAGCCAGAAACTGGAAACAGCCCAAGTGCCTAAAAACAGCTAAGTAGATGAAGAATCTGTGGTGCATCTACACAATGGAAAATCATACATCTGTTAGCAAAATATTAAGTCATCAAATTTACTTATATATGGATGGATATGGAGAGTATCATGCTGAGCAAAATCAGTTCAAGAGAAAAGAATAGACATAGAGCAATAGCGCTTGTTTGGGGGATATAAACTTAATAAAACAGGGCAAGGATTTCTCAGGAAACTTTGGGGCTCAGGAGTTCAGGGGGCCTACCATGCACATGTTAGTGAGCCAGGTCTCATCCCCTTTGTCAATGAAGCCATGAATGATGAAGCGGGTCTTCCTGTCTGTTTTGAAGTTGGATGCTTCAATCCTGGATGGATCATCAGGCAGGAGAATCTGTGACACGTGTACAAAGATTGCGTGTTTTGGCATCTCAATATCTCAGGTCTGTATCTCCCTCTTCCACCTCTGCTATTCCAAAGACATGACCTATTAAGGTCAGTATAAAAGTCATCTCTTCCAAGATGGAGGCCCACTCTGATGCCTTTTCCTGGTTCCATCTTCCCAAGCTAGGCATTACTAGCTCAGATGGGCCTGGAATAAGACTTATGTCTTATCCTTTTTGAGTTCTTGTTAAATGCGTTTCCCCATCTAGAAATTACATCAGCTCAAGATTCTGGTCATGACAACCATTCACTCAATCAACCTTTTACCAAAGAGCTGCTTTGCTCAGATCTGGGAGGCGCAACTGGAACATGATTCTGGGACAAGGCATAGAGGAGCAGACACAAACAGACACCTCGGGCCCCGGGAAATAGCATGGAGGTAAGGCATTTACCTTTCATGCAAAAGGTCATTGATTCGAATCCCGGTGCCCCATATGGTCCCCTGTGCCTGCCAGGAGCAATTTCTGAGCATGGAGCCAGGAGTAACCCCTGAGCACTGGCAGGTGTGACCCAAAAACCAAAAAAACAAAAACAAAAACAGAAACAGACACCTCCTTTTCCAGGCTGGTTGCAGCCAGGACCCCAACAGAAGTCTCACCTGAAAGTTGTTTTGGTTCTCATTGGTGTAGAGCAGGAAGCGAGTGTTAATCTTCTCGGGGCTCCAGGGAAGAACTTTCAGGGGCCGAATGGCAGTGCCGCCCCAGGGTTCCGAGTCAGAGAAGCAGCCGAGGGAATCATAGCAAATCTCCTTCCCTGAAGAGAAAGTCCGGTCCTGCTCAGGGCTGACTCTGGCAACCATTACTGCTCAGATAAGTCACTCTTGTGTTTTGAGACCACCTCAACCACACCCACTGCCTGCTTCACCTCAGGGCCCAGTCTCTGATCTAGAGACCTCTCTAGTCCTAGAGAGGTCACTCTGTCCAGCGCTCAGCCCTTCAGATCTGAGATCAGTGACCGGTACTGAGGCATCTGCAGTTGGGTACAGGCAGGTTTTCCCCACTGTTACCTGGAAAAGTCTGACCTCAGACATCTTGGGCATGAAGGCAGCAGGTGATGGTTACTCTGAAGAGATTCCCCCTCTAATGAACTCCCCCAGCCCCGCCCTTGGCAGACAGACCTCTATTCACTGCTCTCTGGCACCCTGAAGAGGGATTATTGGAGCTTTTGCAAGCCTTGCCTACCTCAGGCTCTTTTCTGCCAGAGCTGAGCTGAGGAACTAAAACCCCTTTCAAGGGGAAAAAGAGCTTTCTCACCATTGGCTGCTCCCAGCAGGCAAAGTGCGAGTGTCCAGATGCCCAGCATCTATGATAGATTCAGATAAGCTCAGTCTCACCGACCACTCCTGAGAGGAGCACTCAGGTGGGCCAGGGCTCCAGATGAGTGTCCCAAGTCCCTAGTGGTAGAGGGAGAGGGTAGGGGGGCTTACCCTGTTGGACGGTCCAGGCAGTCTCTTCCTCTGCTCCAGTACCCAGCCTGTTTTTCTTTATATTGGAGGCTTATCATTTGGACGCAGCTTCAAGGAAACGCAGGTGGTGGAACATGCTGCACAAATACACAAAGGAGATCAATAATACCATCCGGTCTTCCCAGCCATCTGGGAAGAGGGAAGATGCTTCATGAAGAGGTGCTGAAGGGTTCCTGCTTTGCACCATGTGCCTGGAAGGATGTGCCGTGGAGGCCACTTTCCAGGAATCTAAGATGACCCTAAGTAGGGTTCAACTCTAGCATGGACACAACAGTGAGATCTAAGAACTAAGAGTGTTTTTTTTTCCCTTTTTACTCAGTTTTGTTTGTTTGGGACCACTTTTGGTGGTGCTTAGATCTTCCTTTAATGTTAATGCTCAAGGACCACTTATGCCAGTGCTCTGGGGGCATTGGGTGGTGCTGAGGTTTAAACCTGGGTCAGCTACATGCAAGCAAAGCACCTTCATCCTTGCACTATCTCTCTGGCCCTAGTCTCACCAAGAATAGAAGGACACGTGCTTCACTAGGATGGGCCGCTCGTCTCCTTCCCATTCTCTTTCTCTTGGTCTAGTAGTACCATGACCTGTGTTCTCTCTCCCTCCCTCCTTCCTTCTCTCTCTCTCTCTCTCTCTCTCTCTCTCTCACACACACACACACACACACACACACAAACATACACACACACACACCACTGGTGATGCTCAAGAGCTACTTCTGGTCTTGTGCTCACGGGGTGTTCTCCATTGAGGGTGCTTGGGGGGGCCATGTGCAGTCAATACTACAACTTTTGGGGACTTTCAACAATTTCTAAAATAGCTCCTATACAACACCTCTATTGACTTCCTATTATTTTGGGGTTTTTAAAGATGGCCTCAGGCAACAGCACTGGAAAATTTAGGGGGCCGTGAAACCTGTCAGGTCCTGGGTCCCATAATTTGTGCCACATGGTCCAAAGCACTGCCTGGTGTGCCCCAGTGGCCCTGCAGAACTGGAGCATGGAGTCATCTGGCCCAGTTGTGTATCACAGTATCATTGGAGTATCCTGCTATATTTTGAGTAAACTGAGTTCAGGAACCCCTTAAAGAGCACATCACCAAGGTATGTTACATTTCCGGTCTTCCAGAAGATTGTGCACCTGCCCAGATACCTGCCTGCACCCTCCGAGGTCATCAGGGCCTCCCCACCCCATGCATCTGTGAGTGGCCTGGCCAGTTCTCACAGGGCCAGATAAGCCTGTTCATGGCAAACACCAGTATGAACCCCTCTCAGCCACAGACAAACAGACTCAATGTCACAGGGAGTAACTTCCACTCACTTCAGGGAGTAACCCAGACTTGGGGGATTAATTGAAGGGTAGAGCTGTCAAGAAAAAGAAAACAACTTCCCTAGAATGAAAAGGAACAGGTTCAAACAGCTGCTAAGGCACCACCTGCTTGAGCTCAGACTACAAGTTTCTCAGTAGTTAGAAATTGACGTTCTTGCTTTCCTTTCTTTCTTTCTTTCTTTCTTTCTTTCTTTCTTTCTTTCTTTCTTTCTTTCTTTCTTTCTTTCTTTCTTTCTTTCTTTCTTTCTTTCTTTCTTTCTTCCCTTCCTTCCTTCCTTCCTTCTTCTTTCTTTCTTTCTTTCTTTCTTTCTTTCTTTCTTTCTTTCTTTCTTTCTTTCTTTCTTTCTTTCTTTCTTTCTTTCTTTCTTTCTTTCTTTCTTTCTTTCTTTCTTTCTTTCCTTCTTTCTCAGATATTCTCTGTTCATGGGCAAATATCCCCACTTTCTGTGTGTAACCCTAAACTTTCCCAAAACCTTGGTGATGATTGGTAGAACCTGACAATTCATGTAGGCTGGTGAACAAGTAAAAAAATCCTTGGCCATACAAACCCTGGTACGTGTTTGGGAGCATTAGGTAGAAAAGTCTGTATCCCTTTTAACAGATCTGGGTATTTCCAGCATATCTTAAGCTTCAGAATCCCAGAGTGTGGGGAAACCAAGGGGTCCATCAGAAAGTGATGAGGGGTTTTAGCTCAGAGGCTGTGAGATGCTTTCCCTAGCATCCCACAGCACTTCCAGGAGTTCCCTGAGTATAGTTTTTTTTTTTTAATTTTTATTTAAACAACTTGATTACATACATAATTTTGTTTGGGTTTCAGTCATGTAAAGAACACCACCAGGGGTCGGGTGGTGGCGCTGAAGGTAAGGCCAGGGGCGACTTCTGAGCGCATAGCCAGGAGTAACCCCTGAGCGTCACTGGGTGTGGCCCAAAAACCAAAAAAAAAAAGAACACCACCCATCAGCAGTGCAACATTCTCATCACCAATATCCCAAATCTCCCTCCTCTCCACCCAACCCCAACCTGTACTCTAGACAGGCTTTCTATTTCCCTCATACATTCTCATTATTAGGATAGTTCAAAATGTAGTTATTTCTCTAACTAAACTTGTCCCTGTTTGTGGTGAGCTTCATGAGGTGAGCTGTAACTTCCAGCTCTTTTCTCTTTTGTGTCTGAAAATTATTATTGAAAGAATGTCTTTCATTTTTCTTAAAACCCATAGATGAGTGAGACCATTCTGTGACTTTCTCTCTCTCTCTCTCTGACTTATTTCACTCAGCATAATAGATTCCATGTACATCCATGTATAGGAAAATTTCATAACTTCATCTCTCCTAACAGCTGCATGATATTCCATTGTGTATATGTACCACAGTTTCTTTAGTCATTCATCTGTTGAAGGGTATCTTGGCTGTTTCTAGAGTCTTCCGATGGCAAGTAGTGCTGCAATGAACATAGGTGTAAGGAAGGGATTTTTGTATTGTATTTTTGTGTTCCTAGGATATATCCTAGGAGTGGTATAGCTGGGTCGTATGGGAGCTCGATTTCCAGTTTTTGAAGGAATCTCCATATTCTCCATATTGCTTTCCATAGTTCTTGATCTCCACCAGGTGTGCACCCCAAAATAAAACAGGAGCTACAAAAATTACCAGAACCCCAGTCAAAGACTCACAGGGATGATTGAAATCCAAATCTGAAGTTGAGTCTTTATCCTCTGTGCAGCCTTCTTGGGTCTCTACACCCTCCCCCGCAAAGATTCCCTTCAGCATCATTAATGGCACCTCTGAGGGCAAATCCTGGATATCTGGGGCTTTATTCAGCGCCGGGCAAGGCAAGTGCTCACCATGCCCCTGACAAAGGAATGATTTCTGTCAGAGACCCTTCTGGTCCCTTCTCCAACAGCATTCCCTGTACGCTCTCGTGAGTCACAGCAGTCGGCACTGCCAGGACCGCACTCAATTTCCCTGAAGAGTTCCCACATCCCTTTTACTTCTCCTCACTTGGGTGCATGTTGATTGTATGGGAGAACAGCTTTCCAGAGACTGGGGATACATGAAGAATGAACAGCCTGCTCAGATCTCCCCTCTGTGGGGGAATGCTGCCCTCAGAGGCAAGTGCAGAACTCCCAGACCTAGGAGTTTTCACCTTTGCATTAATTTCACAGCATTATTTTCCTTATTTAGACAAACTGGCTGAGGAAGGCAATGGTCAGTAATTTAGGGGGAGCCTAGATCTTCCTTGGCCCCAGAGTATATGGAAGAAAAGAAAAGGAATTGAATGAAAGTGGAGAAAAGAGACAGATGAGCTATAATGAGGACTGGAGGGTAGGAATGAAAGGGATTCAGGTATGTAATGGTGCTAAGGAAGGATTCAAATATTTAAACCACAGAGTCAACAACACTGAAATAAAGAAATAATGAGACCCAAACTTTAACAACCAAACTTAAAATGGTGCTTGTTAAGATGATGGGCTTGAAGGGGCTTTGTTTGGGAGGGACCCTGGGAACGTGGGTGGAGGGAAGTTGATACTGGTGGTATTATTATTATCATTATTATTATTATTTTGGTTTTTGGGCCACACCCGGCATTGCTCAGGGGTTACTCCTGGCTCTCTGCTTAGAAATCACTCCTGGCAGTCACGGGGAACCATATGGGATGCTGGGATTCGAACCACTATTGGTCCTGGGTCATCGCTTGCAAGGCAAACGCGCTACCGCTGTGCTATCTCTCTCCGGCCCCAAGGTGGTGGTATTAGTGCTGGAACATTGTAAAAAAAAAAAAAAAAAAAAAAAAAAAACAACTATGAATACTTATGTAACTCACAGTGTTTTAATTTAAAAAAAAAAAAAAAGGAAATTGGTGGCTACAGTGTGAAACTCAGCTGTGAGAGACTCATCAGGAAAACTGCCTCAGGCCCAGCAGATTCAGTCTTCTGTGTCTGTTTGTGGGTTGAGGGTGGGCCTCGGGCTTAAGTCAAGGACTGAGTATGAACAGCGCCTCATACCTGCGAAGGAGGATACCTGCAAAGCACCACCTTCTCTTGGGGGCACAACCCCTCAACAGTGATCCAACAAAGAGAGTCTCAGCCCTTTGTTGTCCCCCTCTCTCAGAGGTGTGGTCTGAAGGGACCCACCTAGTGCCTCTGTGTAACAGAAGTTCCCTAGATACATATTTGGATGAAAGGATGTGCATCTGATAATGCTCAGGATTTTGGGGAACCACTCAGCACTGGCTATATGCAAGACAAGTACCTTAACCCCTGCACTATCTTTCTGGCCCTCAGGACACATCTTTGGCCCTTCTGATATCACCTTGAATCTGCTTGGCAGAGAATAGCACTGACAGACATGGAAAATAGGTCAGGCTGGTTCAACAAACCATAGCCCCTTAGAACTGGAGTCTGTCAGCTATGGCTGAAGGCTCAGCTCTGCTCAAGAGCAGTGAAGTTGGATGCAAATATTGTTGGTAACTTGATTCTTGTGATTTAGGATATGTGTAAATTTATGAGTCTGTGTTTATGATTGTATGTGACTGTGTGTGGTGTATCTATGTGTGCCTAGATCTGTGTATCTGCATGTCTGTATGTGTCTCTGTGTGCATGTATCTAAGTATATCTCTGTGTCTCTCTGTGTGACTTTGTGTGCATCTGTGTATCTGTCTATATTTCTGTGTCTGTATATGTCTCTGTATCTGTATGCACTTACGTGTCTGTATTTCTGTCTGTGTGTCACTATGTGTCTTTATCTCTGTGTGTCTTTTTATGCATCTGCGTATCTCTGTGTGTTTGTATATGTGTCTGTGTGTCAGTGTGTGGCTCTGTGTGTCTTTCTGTATGTCTCTATGTGTATCAGTATGCATCTATGTATTTCTATATCTCTGTGTGTATCTGTTTATATGTCTGTATATATCACTGAGTGTGTCTGTGTGTTTGTATATGCTGTAACTGTATGGTAGACATGGATCCAAGCAGAAAAGTGACCAGTTTGAGGTTGCCAGGCTTGTACCACTCATGTTGCTTCAAAAGAAATTCTCCCCTCTCTCTCCAATTCCTCAAATATTTACCACCACCTCCGTAGTTATAGAGATCAAGGTACAAGCAAAGAATGTAGCTTCTCCAAGAATTGAGGGGCTGGGGAATCTAAAGATCAAAACCACAGAGAGTTCTAGGTCAGAACTGTTTGAATTCTCAGGGCAGCAGTGCTGTGTACAAGGTGGTTTACAACTGACAATCAGCTGGTCCCAGCGAGGCATGCCCAAAAGTTTAAAGATAGCTGTGAACCAGTGGCTGAAGGATGTTGAGACAGATGCCATTTCCTGTCCAGGAGGTTTCTGGTCATGAAGCCCTTTTATGGCATCCTTCCCTAACCTGTCACCACTGAGGTACCAACCCAACCCTTCACTCAGTCATCAACACTAATGTTTTTGAGGAATTGATCACTTTAGCAGATGTCAGTTTCAAGACTGTAAATTCAAGGCAACAGATTTTCACAACTACATGAAGAGTTAAACTGGTGATCATAATATAAAGAGGTAAGTGTTTAATTGGAAGGTGTCCTGCCGACTGTTCTCATCTAGGGCATGGGTAAGAGAAGTGAGGAAAAGTGTCCTAGAGGGAATGATGATTGCACAGAGAATTAAGGATCAGTGGGTATTAGACAAGAAGATGGAGGAAAGGGTTTCATCTTCTAGGAAGAGGACGAGTTTTGACAAAGTCCCAGCAGCATCCTGTGCCTGCTAGGGCACAGGGAGACAGTGTCTGTATGTAGAATTCCTGAAACAATATAGTAGGAAATGATTCTAGAATTCTAGGTGAAATGAACCAAGACAGGGCCATATGAAATCCTTAGGAAGTGTGAATTCTATTCTGGGAGCTAGTGAGATCTGTAATTTAGAAATATGAGAATGGCTGCAGAGAGGTAAGGGGCTGGGGGAATCCCATTGAAATCTAGAAATCAAAGCATTGACTCTGTATGGTTCCTGCTTTTTTATGTTCCACTTCTCCTAAGGTGTCTGATTCTGAGCAGGTAAAGAACATAAAGACAGTGGCCAAATGGTAAAAGTAGATATTTGTGACTCTGACATCAAGAGAAGTTTATTTTGAAACTCCATCACCTGATCTAAGTTTCATTGGAAATAATGGGTGTGATGACATGGAGACAAATACATTGCATCAACATTAGATTTTATTGGCAGTGAAGTGAAAAGGCTCAAATAATCTGCTCCTAACATGGGGTGAGAGTGAGCAGAATGTCTTCCCTCACGGTCTCCAGACTACAGAAGTTGAACCTACAAAGAGACAAGAGGTCAATTCCTTCAGATATCTCCAGACGTGGTAAACCTGTAACAATCTCTGCTCCCTACCTTCTGGATCTTGGGAGGAATGTAGCCTGAGCCTAGAGGAGAGGACAGGGAGCACACATGCCTTATTGTATATCATTCCCATGAACATAGGATATGTGACATAGGACAGGAATAATGGTATGTGATAATGATAGAGGAATCTTGAAACCTTGATGGAAGGATTGTTGTAGTAGCCGTGCAACTATAAAATAATGACTTTAATACTTTTTTTATACTTTAATACTTTTGTACATTAAGATACTCTCAATAGCACAAGGCAGAGGTGGTGTCAGTTAGTTGGGAGTTTGTCACATACTAAGAACCCCTTCTAAACATTGGTCCATGGCTAACCAATGTCACAGAGATAGGGTCGGGTTAGCAGTGTGACAAGAACTCTGCCATAGTAATATTCTGGAGTCCTGCGATTAAATTGGGTAGGTATTATCTATTTGTATTTGGTGTTTGATCTGAAATGACTAATAGTATTTTTAGCCATACGTTTTGGAGCTACTGGATAATGTTGCAATATTATAAATGTTCTCAAGTTTTGCTTGGGTGGTACAACTATTTGATCCTCTTAGGTATTGGTCAATTACAGCGAATTACATCCTTTTGTTGAGGGTGTTACTTTCTAAATATTATGCCCCAAATTCTGGAATTCCAAGCTTTTCTAGACAGGAAATAAGTATGATTCCTGTCCTGCTTGAACACAGGGAATCATTCTCTCTAATCCTTTAAAATACATGCAAGTATATCAATTAGTATTCTGTTGACAATTCCAGGGGGAAATTTGTATAGTGTAGTTTTCCTCTCTCTGACCCAGTTTGGTTGTCTTGGACTTTCTAGATTCTTATCTCTGACTTCTTTGCTCAAGGGCTCCACAGGGCTCTGTCTCATTTTTCTACTTCTGTGAACCCTTCGTGCTCTCTCAAATCAGTTGGCTGGACATTGGCAGGCTTTCCCTTATTATTTCCTAGTTTTTATCTATTTGCTGCTGGATTGTTTTTTTATGGATTATTTGTTGTAATTTTTGGTTGCTTCCATTAGGAATTGAATGTTTCTATAATTCCATTTTTATTAGAAAAACTCTCCCATTGGCCTAAATGACCTACTGACAGATGGAGTGCAGGTTTGTGTTTTAGAATGTGGCTTTTTACTCAAAGACTTTAAACTATTGTTGGTATTGTTATTGTCTTTGTCCAGTCACATTTTTTGATAGATCACCAGGGTAAATATTTTTGATCACAACCACTTTAGTACTTTAATCAAGATTTTAACTAAAAGCAACCATAATATACAACAGTCTATTTATATTTCTTGATAGGTGAAGTGTTTTCCTGATCATTTAAGGGGAAATTTGATAATACTAGGAAGCTTGGGGGGAAGTTATACATAGAAAACACAGGCTTAGCATAAACCATAGGAGCTAAGTTAAATGATTATTTTACTCTAATATGAAACCAAATTGTCATTATATTACTTGGTGTGTATCAGAATATGCCCTCAACTCTTAATTTACCAAAGTTGTTTTTCTAAAAGAATGTATTTTATTTCAAAGAAGTAAAAGTTATTAGGAAACAACTATGATTGATTTTCTGAGAACCACTGTTAGCAGATTTAATTCAAGGCTGAACTTTTAGTAGGAGTAGAATGAGAAATATGACTCAACACTCGAAATCTCTTTGGATTTTGTTACTTACAGTTTTCCATCATTTCTTTCCACTGTGATCTTGGAGGCTCCCACTCTAGGCCGAGTTGGGTTGATCACTTTGTTGTACCAAAGAAACTTAACTTTCATGACATCACCAACATTGATATCTGAGTCAAATTCATTGGAATGGGTACTGCCTGGTTGGAGAGTGCCCCTTGGTGTTGAAAAATTAGTTTAAAATTAATAAAAAGATACATGAGAATGCTTAACCATCCACATAAACATAGAAAAAGATGCTTCTAATGCCATTTGAGGATGCAGTCCCAGTAAAAGAATGTCAGTCCATTTTTCATGCTCAGGTTTACTCAGTGGGAAGCAGTTCATTTACCATAAATTATATTACTTTAAAGTTATGCTTCCTGTAGACCTGTTTTAGTTACAATCTTCCTACAATTAAATGATCACACTGTTATATCCTCAATGCCCAGATGTCTGGTGGATAGAATGATTAGTCTTTATTGATGAAAGGAAGATGCCAGCCATCACAAGAACCATCAGCAGCTTTCTCAGGAAATAAAAAAGTTTAGAAGTGGGATTCTGAAATAGAGTTTTGTTGAGGATGAAGGGATTTTCTCCCTTTCCTGACAAATGGAAGGACTGTCCTGTAAAGTCACAGAGTCTTATTCCATAAGACACATGATTGGTGCAAAGTACTGTATTGCAACACTGAAGAATCTTAGAGTTAGTATTTACTTACTTGAAAATTTCATATTGTTTTGAGTTTCCCTTATTTCCAAACAAAGAAACTAGTGCATGTCCAGTCACTTTTTTTCCAGACAGAGTAAGAGTCACCTTGTATCTCCAACCTGTACCAGGAAGATATTTGCAAAATGTCAGCTCCAAGAAGCTGCAGGGAAGACAGTATCATTTGGGTTATGCAACAGGTGGTTTGGAATAATTTCCAGAAGGCATGAAATGCTTTCTTATCAAAAGATCATAATTGACCCTTTAAATAAATGTTTATAGAATAAGTATCCAGGGCCAGGGAGGAGCACAGAAACTTCCCACAGAAGTTAGGGTTAGGGTTATTTAAAAGGACTAAATAATTCCTGTTGCTTTCAGTTTTTCACTTCACAATATACTCTTAAATGTTTCAAAAGGCATTTGGTTAAAGAGAATGGGGGGTTAGAAGAGTAGGACAATTTTTATCAGTTTGCTTCCTTTTCATAAACCACAGATTTTAGAGTAATATCATCTTTCTGATTAAGTGGTCTACATTTATTTAAAATTATAAGTCAATTTTTGGTTTTGAAAATATATTAATTTCTGGTACTCTTTAGTAGGAAAATATCAGTATTCAATGTTTAGAAATGGCCATAGGACACAGTGAGGAGGAGTAAAGATTTGACTTTAGTCTTTGCAATGCAGCTAAACTTAATGGCTGCTGTCAAGACTTTTTTTCTTTTGTTATCCAGAAAGGACCTCAATGCCTGTTCTTGCCCTTCATTGACCTTCATCTACCCTTTAATTTCTATCATTCAGGAAATCATCAATAATCCTAAATTGTTCCTAATTCTCTCAATCCTATATCATTCCCATCAACTCTGCTATATCTCTTCTGCATTGTTTTTTCTGCTCCAGACACCACCTCAGAATTCTGTTCAGCGAACTTCTGACTGAATGGGAGGAAAGGCTGGAGTAGAAGAAAATACTAAGCCCTAAAATTAAATTTGAAGGAATTTGATTTTTTGTTGTCTATAAATCAAGTCCCAACTTTGTCCTGTCTTCTATGTTAGTAATAATATGGCTTTTGTGTATGCTCCCACATTGAGGAGGACTGTTAAAAACTTGTGCTCAGAAATACATTTTTTTTTGGTTTTTGGGTCACACCCAGCAGTGCTCAGGGGTTACTCCTGGCTCCATGCTCAGAAATTGCTCCTGGCAGGCACGGAGGACCATATGGGGCACCGCGATTCAAACCGATGACCTTTTCCATGAAAGGCAAACGCCTTACCTCCACGCTATCTCCCAGGCCCCTCAGAAATACATTTTTATTGAACATTGCAAAGTAAGAATTTGAGGCAAAGAAAATAGAGACTTACGGGCAAAATTGTTGGAATCACCAGTGTTAAGATAAAATTTCTGGAACAGTTCATTTGTTTTCCCAACAAATCTATCAGCATAATGACCCATCTGTGGGCAGCCTCCATCTGGACAGGGGAAACACTTGTTCTAGAGAAAATAAACAAAGGTGGATAAAAATGCTCTTCATTTTGCTTTACTTTGTTGTTATTACTTTGGTGTGAATAGGACCATTTTGAGTGGTACTTTGAGGCTACTCCCAGCTATGTGCCTGGGAGTTGTTTTTGGTAGAGCTGGGAATCCATCCTGGATGTCCTTAATGCAAAGTATCCATACTAACCCCTAAAGTTATCTCCTCAGACCCATAGTTATTTCTTTGAATAGTGTACCATCCTTTTGTCTGTGTTGCTACAGCTCTAATATTCTAAAGAGAATTTTCCTCCAACAGTAAGAACTAGCATAGTTGAAAAATGTACCTCACTCTAATGAGCCAACAATTTCATTTAAAGGAACATAACTTTTTCCCAAATATTGTACAAAGTATACAAGACAGTGATGCTATAGGTTTTCTCTTATGCCTGAATTTCTTTGGGACACTGCCTGCTTGAAGAAAGAAAACGAAAGAGCAAGAAGTGATAGTCAGCTCTAATATTGACCCAATGGGAGGACAATAGTTTTTTCCTATTCCTTGAGCTCCCATATTATATAGAAATGACCCAACCACTGCAGGAATTGTTCCAACAAGAAGAGTAGACAGATACTAGTCATGTGACCATCAATGAGGCCAACCTCCAAGTCCTTCCCAACTGCACAACCCGTGTTCTGATCACCACTGCTAGGATCACCTTGCTCAATGCCAGCTTAGAAATGCACTGACAACGGGATCCAAAAACTGAGAAATCTTGTTTAAAAAAGGTATATTTTTTATTCAAGTGTGGAGGTTGCTACTGAGAAATCATGAAGTGAAAATGGGTGAAAGAGATATGTAAAATGCAGTGAGTAGACCATCGGGAGAGAGGAATGATGCATATAGGACTTCTTGGTGGCCTGACTTTGTAACAGTCTACAAACTCAACAGTGTAAACTCAACAAACTATATCCTGACACCAGAAAGATGTTATAGGAGTGTGAAACCTCCTAATAAACACTCAAATGATTTCAGACAGTCTAACACAAACAGCAATCAGCAATCATTTCATCCTACATATTCTTTCTTCCCCCTTTTAAAGAATATTAGCTACCCCATAGGAAACAGTTCTAATCTATATTTTTTGTTTTCATCCTTCATACATCATCAAAAGATTTACATCACCTTGTTTAATTGGTATTCTCAACTGCAATTATTTAAGGATCTCAAAAAAACTTAGTTAACTGACATGTAAAATCCTGACTCACAGCTGAAATATTATTTAATAATTGAGCATTTTCTGAAATCTTTGTATCATTTAGTCTAAGTCTTAATTGATGAAGCTTAAATTTCATTGTCTGCTCTACCCATTACCTAGAGAATAGATATTTGGGGAAAAGATAAAAAATAAAGTTAGAAGCAAAGAAGGTATGTGTGTGCTCTTGTTTTGGGTAATATCTATACTGTGAATTAAATATCCATGACCTAATACATATGTACATAAATATCAACATTTATTGATTACTGACTATTATGTTTTAATGTATGGAAGAAGCAGTTAAAGTACACATCTTCTTCCATTTTCCCACCAAACTTTGGATTCAACTATTATTATTTACACTTAGAATTAAAAAAATGCCTTAGAAATTTTTCCCTGTAAGTCATTGATTTAATAATAAATCAAGACTCATGTTCTCTCCTAATTCCTAAAATATATCCCTTTAATAATTTTCACTTTATCTTGCATTCTACTTGAAATTATGCTTGTTGACTTGTATAGGTTATACCTTTGTAGTTGAAAAAAACTACAGTGGAAATCAATGCGATTGAGAAAACTATGTCATATATTATGTCAGTTTTTGACTGTGTCAAAATGACTGTCATACTCAAGATATTTCAAGATTCTAACTTGGATATCTAAAGAATACCATAAAAACAGAACACATACACACGCATACACACAAAGATCTGAAAACTTAGGATATTGCACAGAAATAGCCACAGACCCATAATTGTACAGTTTGAACAAATTTTAGAACTTTTCTATGTTCATCAGCATCCTGTAACATAACTCAGATTTTTTTTATATTAGACTCTTATTTCACTTGGAATTATATCCCAAACAAGTTTGAACATTTACTTGCTACTCATGGAAGTCATAGAGAATATGGCAAATACCGGACAAATGTTTACATTTGTTTACAAGCCCATTTCTCTAAAGTTCTCCATTACCACACCATGATGTTAATAAAGATGCATGATTCCAGACATAAATAATGCAATGACCATATGATAACAGTGACTGGATGCTTGTACCAGTTTTGAGAGGTGATGGCCCCCAAGCTACCCAGGTCCAAGGTAGAGTTGACTTACTGCATTGAAAACATTGTAAGAGACACATGAATATCCAGCAAAACCATCAGGATGGAGGATGCTGTCAGAGTAATATTTGTAGCTTCTTAGGTGATTACAAGCCACAAAGTCACGAGTTCCTTAGAAATCAGATACCATTATCAGTAATCACAAATCTGACTTTCCAAGTCACATTCTGGTTAGAGTATATAGCTTTTAATTAGTGCTTATCTAATCAATGCTTATCTAATTATAACTCTTAGCTGCCACAAGTTAAAATCATGCATGAAATGTATCATTGATCTGTGATGCAATTGAAAGTACAATTGAATACTGTAGATTTATGATATAGTTGAATGAAATGGAAAAGTAACTTTAAAAAGAAAAGGTTGACTGAAATCATGAGACCCAAGATTTAACAACCAAACTTAAATAGGTGCCTGCTAAGATGGCAGGCTGGAGGGGGAGGTATGGGGAGGACTCTAAGAACATTGGTAGAGGAAAATTGACATTGGTGGTGGAATTGGTGCTGGAACATTGTATGTCTAAAACTTAACTATGAATAACTGAAAATCATGGTATCTTAATTTAATTTTTAATAAAAGAGTTGTTACATTCTGATGTAAATATCATTTAGGAATGCCTTTTCTGGGAGCTGGGAGGTGGCGCAGGAGGTAAGGTGCCTGCTGCCTTGCCTGCGCTAGCCTAGGACGGACCACGGTTCGATCCCCCGGTTCCCATATGGTCCCCCGTGCCTGCCAAGAGCGACTTCTGAGCGCATAGCCAGGAGTAACCCCTGAGTGTCACTGGGTGTGACCCAAAAACCAAACAAACAAAAAAAAGGGAATGCCTTTTCTGAATTATTTTTAGGAAACTCACTTTGTTTTATTTTGCTTTGTTTTCTGGGTCACACTCAGTGGCATTTAGGGCTTTCTCTTTGCTCTGTACTAATATCACTTCTGGAGGGGCTCAGGGAACCATATATAGTGCCAGGAAATAAACTTGTTTGCCACATGCAAGGCAAGCAGCACCCTATCTGTTGTCCTATTACTCCAGGCTTGAGAAGCTGACTTTGAAATGTTATATACTTTGTACCCTCGTCTCCCAATATAAACTTTCTTACCTCAGCAATACCATTAAAAATCTTTTGATAGAATAATGTAAATACCCAATATTTGCCAAATTTAGCAAAGCAAAATACAGATCTCACCACAAGAAAAATCTAACAGTGTACCTAATAGTTTTACCTTCCCAGATCCCCTCGATATCCACAATCTGAGACAGAGTGTTTTTCTGACATCCGGGCATTTCTTTTCCTCCATTTGGGAAGAAGTCTAGGTGGCCCACAGTTTGGCTCATTCCAAATCCTGAGAAAAATTTTAATATGGAAAAAGTTGAAGCGAATATAGAAAACCAACAACACTGAGAAGACATGAGTTCATAAGACACTTTTGGAAGATGAATCCAGGACCTCACCCATGTTGGGGATGACAGGGGCAGCATCTGTGTGAATCACATCCACAAATTGGGCGTCACTGGGGTCCAGTCGAATCAATTCGGGTGTGCCCTCAAAGCAAGGCTCAGCAGGATCCAATCCTTAAGCAAACAGGATGTGTCAGGTTAATTTTCATGTGTCTGCAT
The DNA here is from genome assembly GCA_004027635.1 of Crocidura indochinensis. Classification (NCBI taxonomy): domain Eukaryota; kingdom Metazoa; phylum Chordata; class Mammalia; order Eulipotyphla; family Soricidae; genus Crocidura; species Crocidura indochinensis. The sequence continues at coordinate 35,362 of PVKC010000354.1, read as the reverse complement.
ATTTGCCTTTCTTCATTGATGACAGAAAGACAAGTTTGACTATAATTTGATCTATGCGTTCAAGAGAAGCTAGGCTTCACATTCTTATCATTTTATCAAGGGAAATATGCATCTACTTTTCTGTTGCATTGAGGTAAATTTTCCTCAAACATTGGGATTTGGCTAGAACAATCCTCCTCCCAGCAGTTATAAAACTTAGACGTTGAAACCCTAACTCAAAAGGGTTCCTCATATTAAAAGACAGGGGCAAACATCTGGACTTTCACAGTCTCAGGGGCCTTAGTTTGGTATAATGCTTCACTGAGTCAACTTTTCTGAACATTGTTAACTTGTAGAAAGAAATGCTCTCCCTAGTAAATTAGCAGTAGACATGACTCAAGCAAAATATTGAAAGATCTACAAATTGAAGGAAAGTGGTTGTTTCTCAAACTGTCATTTCTCAAATTCTTTCTTAAAACCCAGCAGGTTATGACTTGTCTCTATAAGATAAGAAACTTAGGTGTTTTGGGCTTGTTCTTTAAGCCTAGATTCTCCCTTGAACATCTTTCTCACTTTTATACTCTTTCAATCTCATGTTCTTTTCTTTTGTTTTGGGGCCATGCCATGCAATACTCAGGCTCTATAATTAGGTATTTATTACTCCTGGTGTTGCTCAAGAGGGCCAGGGATCAAACCCACTTCAACTGTGTGCAAGTCAAGCATGCTACCCTCTGTACTATTGCCCCAGCCCATCATTTGCATTTCCCTAAGTAAGTTTCTTAAATGAAAACTATCTTATTGGGGGCCAGAGTGATAACACAGTAAATGTGACAAACCATGGCTTGATCCCTGGCATTCTGGAATGCCCCCAGAGCCTGTCAGAAGTTAATTTCTGGGCACTGATACTGTAGTAATCCCTGAGTCCCCTGGGTGTAGCCAACAAAACAAACCCAAAAAATATGTTGTCTTTATTTTGTGGAGATTGAATCCATAGCATAGCAGGTAGGGTATTTGCCTTGTACAAGTCAAGCCCAAATTCAATCACTGGCACATCATATGATCCCCTGAGCCTGCCAGGAGTAATCTGAGCTGGTGCCACTGGGTGATCCCCCCCCCCAAAAAACCCAGCAGGTTGGTTTGAAGACCCCAGCTACCTAATATGTGAGCTATTTAGTTTATAAGATGATATTTCTTATCTAACTGGCAACTTGGGGCAGTTTGTCCACCTGCCCCTGTCAACTCTTAGTTTGTGCTTAATGAAGTTTGGAAGAATTTTCAATAGCTACTAACACAAAATATAATTAATGATACCTTTAATTAAGCCCTCTTTGGGCTTAATTCTATTTATTACTTATTCTATTATTTATGGTTTATTCCATTCCTGTCACTTGTCCACTATGAATGCCTGACAAAGGAAACGATATGCATAAACCTCAAAATGTTCTAAACTAGGGGCCCTGGAGATAGCATAGAGGTAAGGCGTTTGCCTTTCATGCAAAAGGTCATCGGTTCGAATCCAGTGCCCCATATGGTCCCCCGTGCCTGCCAGGAGAAATTTCTGAGCATGGAGCCAGGAGTAACCCCTGACCACTGCCGGGTGTGACCTAAAAAAAATGTTCTAAACTAGCATACCCTATTCATATGCTAATTGGGGCTTTATGAATCAATTTTTAATATTACTTTTTAAAAAAATACACAAGGCCTCAGGATACACTTATTTCTAGTCACCTGGTCCTACTAGGAAAGAGTGAAATCCTGTCTCTCAGGTAAAAATCTGGGCTACCCCAAATTTCCAATCCTTTGAGACATGAGGCTATTCTTATTCCAGGATTACTTTACTGTTTAACCAACCTGTGATCCGTGAAATGGTGCCATTGGTCCTCCTTCCTGCCTCACCAGCAGCGTGAGCCCCCAGACTGTGGCCAATGATATGAAAATTGGACATTGAGTACCCAAATGTTGACTGTAGGAAAGAATGGGTACTTCGTCATATTAATACTGAAGGGAATCTCTGAAATAACCCCAACAAAGCAGTAGATTTTTTTGTTTGCTATGTTTTGGGGTCACAACTGCACTCAAGAATTACTCCTGGAAGTGCTTGGGGGAACATATAGATGCCAATAATTGAGCTCATGTGAGTGCAGGCAAGGTAAGTGCCCTATCTGCAAAACAGGCAATTTTGATCTGTGGAGTTTTTTTACAATGATAGTTAAAAGTAGCAATGAATTAATATTTATACTTAGAAGTGGGGCTCTTCCAGTTGTTTCTTTGTTGAAAGCCTTTGATGAATATGATGACTTGGTACAAAAAAGGTTCGGAAATTTTTGGCTTATATTGTGAAAGCTAAAGTTACTATTTAAGCACTTTATTTTTTGTTTTGTTTTGTTTGGGTCACACCCATTTGATGCTCAGGGGTTACTCCTGACTATGAGCTCAGAAATCGCTTCTGGCTTGGGGAGACCATATGGAACACCGGAGGATCGAACCGCTGTCCTTCCTATGCTAGAGCTTGCAAGGCAGACACCTTACCTCTAGCGCTACCTTCCCGGCCCCTATTTAAGCACTTTTAAGTGGAATATTTTCTATACTTTTAGTCTCCAAACCAGATTGGGATCCTCTTAGAAATCAAAACAAAACAAAAAATTGGCTTAATCATGGCATTGAAATAATAATAAATGGGTCTAGTAAAATAGCAGAGAATTTAGTAGAAATTAACTATCTGATTGCCTGATTATCAGCACTTAAAACATCTAGTCTGTGCTGAAGTCTAATTCTATATTAGGTTTGCATTTTTCTTTTCAAACAAGGGCAAAGCCAAATCTCAGAAAATTATCTTTACCACTGAACTGGTCTATGGGGTATTTATGTTTGTGAGTTTTTGGTAAGGGGAGAAGGACTGGGAAAGTAAGGCACCCGATATTTTCAACAATGCTGAGGTCATTACCTGCAGAAAGTGCATGAGATAGGCCACTTCTGCACCCACGATCCGAATGTTATGTGAGGCCTGAGTGTAGCCAGTTCGACCACCTCTTTTCCAGTCTACACAGATGCAATTCACATTTTCCACCTGAAACATTTTCTGGTGAAAGAAACAGAATCAAGAAGCAAATCATTCAATGTCTTTTAAAATAATGAAGTGACCTACTTGAGGATATATTGCCTCCTTCGCCTATATAATGTCCTGCTTATTTTGAATTGCAAAGCCATGAGCTAAGTTTCCGGTTGATTACGGGATTAACTCCATGGTACAATTTGACCATGGCCTTATTCTGGAGGCTTCATCACCATGGGCACTGAGTAACCAGTGTTTCTATTGTAAATATATGCAAAGTTGTTGTGTCAGGGTGAACTGTAGGACCACAGGCTTTCTCTCAGCATCATAGAAGTCCTTTGACTTCATTATTCCTTAGTAGAACATAGTTTGTCCTGCTATATCAGCTATGTCTTGCCTGCCTTAGCCATGGGCACAGTAATTATTTTTATTTTGAATTTATCATTATCATTACAATAGATATTCACCCTAACGGACAGTTCAGTAAATGTTAAATTGCTATTCTACATTATCACTAAATTCTTTTAAATTTAAATTACTTTAGAAGGGTTGCTTTTATTTCTGCACCTGACTATTGATGTCGACAGCCTTGAGGATCAGTGGTTATTTGCTGACTTTCTTTGGACTCAATGTAGCCTTTGAGCTCTGAGCAGGTTTGAAATGAGAAGACTTTGGCAGCTCTGAGTCTTTTCTCTCTAGATTTCTGAGGAAATGACTGAACTTTATGCTACCGCTGGCTACAGAAGCTTGATAAATAAATGAACCCATAAGAATGTTCTTCAGGCAATGGCAGCTACAAAGAATTTTTGTTTTATTTGATTTCCTGCCTTTGAATTCTTCATGATCACAAGATATATAGCCAAAGGCTAGGGAAGGAAAATAGGGCCATGATTGTTGCCCCAACAGAAGCAAAAGATGAAAACCTATATTGCTTTTCCACATATTTCTACCATAAGAGGACAAGATTGGGAAGAGAAAATCAAAAGAAGATATTTTGGTTTTTAGAAATTAGAAATGATATACAGCAACAATGCCTGCTGACATTTTAACATATCCCTGTACTATTTATTCAGTTATCACTAACCATATGGTCTCTTTGCCTCGATGCTAGATGGTTTTGTTTCCCTTGCCCCTTCACCACCATTTAGATCTTCCTATAGAGCCCCACTCTGCAGGGTCGGAAGATTTTCCAGGGTCATGGTGGTTGGCATTTGCACTGTTTGGGGCTTGCCCTTGCCCAGTGTTAACACAACCCCAGAAAATAATATCCCTTTTTTAAAGAGAAATCCATGTTTTACCTTGCATGTATGGGCCAGCCAGTTTTCTTCTCCATCATCTATGAATCCATGAATGATAAACCGGGTTTTTCGGTTTGTTTGAAAGTTGGAGCTCAAGATAATATCTGAATCTGCAATGATTTCCTATTTGAGAGAATAAAGTGTTTAAAGTCAAGGTTTTCTTTTTTAAATAGTATCCAATAGAATTATTTATTCATGCAGAGAGCTGGAAGGTAAAATACTGCTGGGATTTGTATTTCTTTGGAATTAACTTTGTTAAAAATGACCATATCATTCAAAGCAATAGATAGTACAGGTTCCATAAAATCACTATCAATATCCTATCAACATTCTTTATAGAAATTAAGCCCCCCCAAAGTCATAACATTTACTTAGAACTACAAAAAACCTTAACCTGCAAAACTGATTCTGAGAGAAAAGAATAAAAATTGGAAAACTGTGTACCTTTTTTTTCAAACCTAAACTACAAAGCAGCAGTAATTAAAACAGCTTGCTACTGAAATAAAAATATGCATATACATCAATGGATTCTTTATTGCAATCAAGATATTGCTACCATTACTGTTGTCATTACCATTACAGTTTTGCAGTTTTTCAATGGGCATTATGATATTGGTGGAAATGTGCTTGTATCATACATTGGAAGAGTTTGTGTGTGTGTGTGTGTGTGTGTGTGTGTGTGTGTGTGTGTGTGTGTGTATCTGTATTAGTCTTTATGCTTTAAGTACTCAGTTTCATGCAAATTCCAAAACTTTATATCCTCATTTAAATGGATATTTAGGTTTCTGATCTATGTTTAAGTTATCTGCTGGCTAGAAAAACAAACACCCTCTGAAAATGAAGTATGCTCTTACTTGGTAGCTGTCTTGATTCTCATTAATTACTGAAGGAAGCAGACATATATATGTGTATTTATCAACTATTTATCAAAATATTTTGATTTTTATCAACATATTTTGAGGATAATATGTTACATATGGGAGATTATATGAATCTATACATATTTTTCTTTCTTTCTTTCTTTAATTTTTTTTTGGTTTTTGGGTCACACCCGGCAGTGCTCAGAGGTTACTCCTGGCTCCATGCTCAGAAATTGCTCCTGGCAGGCATGGGGGACCATATGGGGCACCGGGATTCGATCCGATGACCTTTTTGCATGAAAGGCAAACGCCTTACCTCAATGCTATCTCCTGGGCCCCAATTTTGTTTATTATTTTTTTTTGCTATTTTTCTATAGTTAAATATTTATTAAACAGTATCAGAAAGGTATAGTAATAATAATATCAAGTTACCATTACTGATGAAAAATATAATATTTAAAACAACAAATCATATATAAGCAATATAATATATAAGATCCCTTTCCTAAAAATGTATACAGAAATCATATTATTTCTTCTCTTTAAGAGCTCAGTATTATTATAACACAGATGAAACATACATAAAGTTTTTGGATTTTTGGGTCACTTACAGCTGCACTCAGGGATTACTCCTAGCTTTGTGCTCAGAAAGCTCTCTTGGCAGGCTTGGGGAACCATATGGGATGCCAGGAATCAAACTCAGGTCTGTCCTGGATCAGCTGTGTGCAAGGCAAACCACTCTACCGCTGTGCTAGCTCTCCGGCCCCATAAATATATTTAGACACCCTGATCCATTAAACACCCTTCTGAAAATAAGAATGTTCTTACTTGATAGTTGTCTTGGTTCTCATTAGTGTACAGAAGGAAGCGTGTATTGACATCTTTTGGAGCCCAAGGCAACATTTTGAGGGGTCTTTCTGCAATTCCTGCCCATGGGGAATCATCACTGAAGCATCCAAGTCTTTCAAAGCAGATTTCCTTTCCTAAAATCATCCACAAAAAGCATTTTGAAAATGTTAGTTTAACTAGAAGCTTCTTTGTAGTAGTTTCCACCAAAATCTGGATGTAAATTTCATCTTATGGCTTATTTTCTTTAACATCTTCTTAGCTATGTACCTACCAAGCAACTTCAATCGTCAATGTCCCAGCTGGAGACACTGTCACTTCAGAGGATTCCCTTCCTTCCTCTGGTATCTGTCCAGTTCCATGTTGGGTCACCAAGGGTTCTCCTTGGGCCATTGATACCCCCAAAGCAGTAACCTACTGTCCTCAGGCTTTGGGGAACAAAACTTTCAGTTTTTGTCCCATACCCTGTCTGGCTTTGGAGAAGAACTTCAATTCCATGCAAATTCCAAAACTTTATATTCTTATTTTTCTGAGTATTTAAGTTTCTGATCTATGTCTAAGGAGTCACTGGCTGGCTAAAAATGGCTACTTGCAAATAATTGATCAGAAAATTCTTGACTTGACCCAACTCAAGGCTTGAATATAGCCTCATAAGAGATCAACACAAAGGAAAGAGTCTTTCTTTCTTTGGTTTTTGGACCACATGCGACAAATCTTAGGGGCTACTCCTGGCTCTGCACTCAAAAATCACTCGTAGCAGTCTAGAGGGAACATATGGGATGTTGGGGATTGAACCCAGGTCTGTTCTGGGTTGGATGCATGCAAAGCAAACGCCCTACTGCTATGTTATACCTCCAGCCCCAGGAAAGAGTCTTATAGAAAATAAAGCTTAGATTCCTAGTAGAAGCAGGAGAGGAGCAATAATTATTTGGGGGTGGGGAGCTTCACTTTTGGAAATCTCACTGTGTGCCAAGCACTTGGCATATGATTTATATCAAAATCTCACAAATATTCCTTGATAGGTTTCATATTAAACCAAGAGAGTGAATAAGCTCAGGTCATAGATAAAGAAAGTAAGACACAGATTCAGAATTGGACTTGGGGGTCCAACCCCACATTTGTTACTATGTTGAGATCATTAGACCTCTCAATGAAAACTCCAAATTAAATTTGAGTTTTGGATAAACTGATAATGACACATTTTTTATATTGATGTGTTACACAGTCACTGATTACTAGAAACATTTCTAGTTCGTCTGAAATTCAAATTTTACTGGACATCTTCCATTTTCCCTGGCCACTACTCCAAATATTTTTCTTGATTTTCTCCTCACTATGGCCTGACTCGGTCAACACAGCTGTACCTTAAAGTATCAAGCAGTGAATAACTTTCAACTCTACATAAACATGTTTTTCCTTACCTGTTACTGTACCCAGCAGCAGGAAGACAGTCCAGATGGGCAGCATCTATATAAAGTAAAAAATATAATTGAGTTTCACTATGTTTATTTTTTTTTCAGAAGTTAGCAATTTCAGTTAGCCCTCAGAAACAGAATGGGCTGATTTTACTAAGTTGGGCATAGAGGTCATGTTCACCGCTCACCGTGGCAGTTCCAGGCTGGTTCCGCGCACAACCCAAGAGCACCCAAAACCCTTTTATAGACAATTCTTATCTCTGTTGAGCAGCCCCATGGAACAGTATCAGGAAAAAAAGAGGAGGTTCCAAGGATGTGTTTCTAATTTTAATCATAAATAAACCAAGATTGATAGAGTAGGTAAAGTTTTCCACAGGACATCTGGAAAGATGACGAGAAGGTAAATATCCAAGGTTCTCTTCCGATGCGAATCACTGTCCTTGCATTGCAAAGAAAGGTCTAGTATGTCCCTGCTTCTAGCCTGACAATAATCTGTGCAGGTCTGTAGGGATGTGTGAAACTAAATGGTCTCCACAGATTCAATAACAGGAATATTGAAAACAAGTATGAAAAGCTTACCAGCTCATACTGTTCTTATGTAACTTTGCTTTCCTGAAAGACAGCTGGAACAGAAGTGGTTCTTCAAGAGAGTTTGGAAAGAAGTGGTATTTTATTTTGATAGTCCACAGAAAAGATTTCTTTCTTAAAAATAACAGGTGTAGAGAATAAACTAACATACTAAAGGAATAACAGTACTTCCCAAATCAAAGCATGACCCTACTATCAGAGAAAATTATGAATAAAAAATAAAATAAAATTAGGTTTGGAAAAAATGGCCTGGAAAGAAATTGTAGAGGCATTTAATAGTAAAAATAAAGTGATATTGCATGGCCAATAGATGATATATTAATGCAATAAAAATACATAATAGGACAGCATAATTTTAAGAGGCCACTGAAATTAAGAATGTCATGGAGATAGCTTTAATATAGGAAATTGCAGGCATGTCGGTCAAAAATGGTTAAATAAGAATTGAATCTGCTGGTAAAATTTATAAATCAATAAAAAGGCAATAAATTGTGTACAAGGAAAGTTCCAGAAAGTTTAGCAAAGGCAATGTTAAAATCAGGAAAAAAAAGATACAGGAAGTAAGCCCATGGGTGGGATTGCTGGCAAATTTAAGTCTTATGCCCCTTATGATTTAATATCTGGTTTCTCTCTGCCTAGGAGGATCTCCCTTCAGAATATTCATTAGTGGGTACTCCTCACAATTACTGACAGACCCTAAACTCAGAAGAAAATGAAATTCTCTGGACATGTTAATATGTTTCAATATCTAGCCCAATAGGTATCTAGGATTCAAAGATCCATAGGACAACACATCCCTACTGAAGAATGTTCTAATAAGGAACAAGAAAAGAACAAGAAGAACAACAAGAGAAGCAATTTGTTTTGCCCAGCTGATATAGCAAAACCTTCATAATTTTACTCTGAACAACAAAAATTTTCTGTTTCTTTTAATTCAAATCAGGCAAACAGACACGCATATGCACACACAAGAGGAATATAGTGTGTGGGACTTAGGGATATTATTCAAGCAGTCCAAGATATTATCCATGCTTAGCATGTTCCAGACCCTGTGGTTGGTTCCCAGCATCACATGTTCCCAAGCCCGAAAACGCTGCTAGGAGTGGTCTCTATTAAACTTGGAGACCTAATGTTCACTCTGAGGGTTACTATAAATAAGTTATTTTCCGTGTGAATTATCAAAAATGCTACAGAATTTCTAAGTTGACATCTTAGATAGTAAAACATTTAATCTAGAAAGAGGATAATCTTTGCTTAATATAGGCTATAGAGTTAGGGCCAAATAGTATCAAGTTCAACATCAGTGGAATCAAAAGTAATTATTTTCTAAACTAAAATAGGATCAATTTTTAGAATGCATTGGTAAGATTAAATTTCCCAAACTGTTATAAAAGCTAAGAAATAGCACATAATCAGACATTGTAATTGTACCTATGAGGAAATTGTACCTAATTGTATATAATCTATTGTGACAGCTCTAGATGAATGAGTCTCCTTATCCTTGATCTTGCTAAATCCTTTGGCTGGATTTTAAAATTTTATGAACCATATTGTTTTGTTCAGACCAGGAATATGCTCTCTAGGAATATCTGTCTATAAGGCATTTGGCAGGGATTACTCCCGTTTTCCAATGGGAATAGTTCTAGATTCATTATCTCCTTGTAGAAAGATGGCCCATGTGGTGAATTTCTGGCCAATCAAATGTGACTGTGCAGACATAATTTTGTGTGTTGATGGTTGAATCCCCATTCCTATAGCCTGATCTTTCACATGTCTTCCCTATCATCATCTAAAATGACTTCATTCCATGTTTTAAAGATAGTAGAGCCACAATATGAAAGGATTTAGGGTTGTTTCCTTAGGAATAAAAGCTACTTGCAAGTCATGAGTATATATTATTAAGTTTACATGAGTAAAAATAATCCTAGGGGCTAGGATAATAGTTCAGCAAGTAGGCAAGTAGGATGCTTGCCTCCCATGTGCCCAATCTGAGTTCAATTTCTGGCACTATATTTGGTCCCCAAGACCTCCTAGAGTAAACTGTGCACAGATAGGTATTGCTCTGTTATACAAATGTTTTACTGCTTTCAAGAAGAGGGCACCAAATATTACATCTCTGAATTTTCCCACAAGATTTGGATAATAGTAATATTTCCTTTCTTTCTAATTCTTGGTTTTAAAATTCTTCTTTCCTCTTGCTTCCTGACTTAAATAAAGTAATAGTTCAAACAATTTTTGTAGACTTTTAATGAACATCATCTCTTTAGTTTCTGGTTTCTCTCTAATATTATCTACCTGTAACCAACAGGTTACCCAGAGGTAACTTACCTAGTTAGGGGAGGCATTTCTATGTACCAAATACAAACAAAATCAAATATCCCAGGCACTACTCATGTTTTAGTTTTAAGGGCATAAAGTAGCTCTGGAAAGGGTAAAAGAGTCAAGACAACCCTACAGGTGCCTATGGAATTGAAAGTGAATTTACACCAAAAACTAATTCCGCTCTGGAATATTAATTCTTTTAAACTCAACAGATCACTAGATAAATATCCATTCAACTTTGACACAGAAACCTTGGGCATTGAAAAATAAAAACAAGCAATTTGATGTTTTAGTAGCTATGTTTATAGAGAAATCAAATATTGACCCATACTAATAATCTTGAGACTAGATCAGGTGAGGGAAAGAAAAGGACCTGGGACACCTGGGTAGCCAGATAACCAGCACAGTTGCCACATGGGGCTTCATTTACATAACCTGGCCTGTCCTCCCTCCTCCAATTCTTACCAACATAGTGCTCCATCAAAGGGAACGAGCAGTGCTTGCCTGAAGTTATTGGATTACTCTGAGAGGAAATCTGGGGGTCACTGTGGCCTCATACTTTCCAGAACAAACCTCCTGACAAATGGAAGAGGGGTTCATTTATCCAGAGCTAGAAGTAAAATTGAAGTCAGTCTTCCTTTCTTGTGCATGAGAATGGTTCATTTTGGATTCATTTGTTAGTTTTAACAAATCACCTGAAAATGCTATAGCACTGATTATTTAGTTTCACACACTTTTTTTTCTCACTTAATATCCCACATGAATCTGTGTGTGAGGGGGATATTTAGATAATTTTCTAATAAAGACAGTGAGATTCATGGAGTTTAAACAACCTGCTTAGGATCACATGATCAGCAAGTCACAGAACTACCTGGAGCTAAGTCAAATTCTTTCCACTAGCCTGAGATCAGTTGTTTGTACATAGTCACAGAAGTCTGTGTTCTCCAGGCTGTGCTAGTGTGAAGTTTATCTAAAGAAGGGCAAGATGGGTGCAGGGGCCAGAGAATTAGTACAAAGGGGTGGAGGTCCTTACGAAAACAAAACAAATGAACCAACCAAAAAGAATTAATACACAGAAGTATTCATATGTTAATGTAAAATATACGCATATAACTGAGTGCCTGTTTTCCAAAGTAGTCACATGTCTTTTAGAACTATCACTATTTTTTTTAATTTTTTATTTTTAACTATGAGAACAAAGATGCAAAGAAAGAGGACAAGGTAAAGTTACAATGGAAAGACAATCACCCATAAACAGAATTTTCAGAAATCCTCTTGCTGATATCTTAACTTTGAACTTTCGGCCAAAACGCAGAATAGTCTCACTCATCTATGGGTTTTAAGGAAAATTAAAGTCATTTTTACAACAATCCTCAGAGACAATGAGAGGAGGGCTGGAACTTCCAGCTCACTTCATGAAGCTCACCACAAAGAGTGGTGAGTGCACTTATAGAAATAACTACACAGAGAACTACCATAAGCATGTGAATGAATGAGGGAACTGGAAAGCCTGTCTGGAGTACAGGTGGGGGTGGTGTGGGATGGAGGGAGATTTGGGACATTGGTGGTGGGAATGTTGCACTGGTGAAGGAGGTGTTCTTTACATGACCAAAACCTAATCACAATCATACATGTAATCAAGATGTTTAAATAAAGAAAAAAAGAAATGAAAATGAAAGCCACAAACATCCTTGTCTTAAAAGAAATAAATCAATTTCAAAATAAAAATAAAAATAAAACAGAGCCCATGTGCAATTACTTTATCCCTCAAGTCCCCAGATTGTAATACATTATAATATTTCTTAGCAGCACACAAAGCAATCTAAAGCCATAAACTTATGTAACTCCTTAAACATTAAAGGCATAGTCTTTTTTTACATTTCCATGCACATGCATATTTGTTTAAGTTAACCTCAAAAGTTTAAGTGGGTTTTTTTTTTATTAGAGTCAAAGGAGCACAGTAAAAATGGTGTTAGAGTGGCAATTATTGTTTGCATAGGCTCACCAAAATATGAAGGACATAGAAAGGAAAACCTTGGCCTAAATACAAGGAGTCCTTACCCCTGAAGCTTCCTGGCATAAGACCAATTCTAGGCTCCAGGCAAACTAGTTTGTCCAATCCAAGTCATTGTCTGTAGAATTATCACTTTTTTTTCTGCTGCCCTTGCACCCCCCCTTCCCCGGTCAGAACTATAATTTTTAATTTTATTTGTATTTTTCTTTCTTACCATAGCAAAGAAAACTTTTGTTAATAGGAATATGATTTTTATAACAGTAGTTCAAGTTCTTTAATCCATTTTGATTTGACTTTTGTGCTTAATATTAAAGAAAGTCTGAGAGTTTACTTTTTTATATGTATTTGACTGGTTTTCCAAACACCACTTGTTGAAGAGATTTTTCCTGTTCCACTTTATATTTCATGCCACTTTATCAAAAATCAATTCCTCATATACATGAATATCAGTCTCAGGATATTGAAGTCTATTTCATTGATCTGAAGACCTGATAGGAAGTTTGCCATATAGAGGGGCAATGCAATTAGGGCAAAGAAGGGACATTTTGAAAATTATAGTAGGAAATATCATTCTGAATGATAACTGGGTGCTGAAAAGAGGTAAAATGATATGTATGATACCCCTTTAGTAACAATATTACAAAGCACAGTGTCTAAAAGGAAAAAAAGGGAGATAGAGACAGAGAAAGAAAGAGAAAAATATAGACACACATACAGAGAGAGTGAGAGAGAGAGAAAGAAAGAGAAAGAGATGTCTGCCACAGAGGCAGGCAGAGGAGAGGGCAAGAGGGAAATTGGGAACATTGATGGTGGGAAATGTGTACAGGTAAAAGATGGTATACACTATATGACTGAAACTCAATCATGAACAACTTTTTAACTGTAAAAACACCCACATGCTTTTCATGTCACTAACTCAGGTTCAATCTTTTGCAGTGCTTATGGTCCCCAGAGCATTGACAAGAGAATCCTCTAGCAAAGAGGTAGGAGGAGATCCTGAGCCTTCTGTGGCCCTAAAATACAAAGGAAATAAAAAGGTAAATAAATATAAGTGAAAATGGGGGCCAGAGAGATAGCATGGAGGTAAGGCTTTTGCCTTGCATGCAGAAGGATGGTGACTCAAATCCCGGCATCCCATATGGTCCCCCGAGCCTGTCAGGAGCGATTTCTGAGTGTAGAACCAGAAGTGACCCTAAGCGCTGCTGGGTGTGACCCGAAAACAAAAAAAAAGTAAAAATAAATAAATGAAGTATTTATTCATTTCATTTACTTTAACAAATCAAAACTACAGCAGCATGGAATAGTCACATTTCAAATATTCAGTAATCCATATTGCTAGTGCATACCATCTTACTTAACACAACCATAGATGAAATTTACCTTTAACATTACTAATAAGGCTATATAGATCTAACTGATAATTCTACAGTTTCTATCATTGTTGCATAACAATTTGACCTATTTTTTAGTTAATATGTAGAAAATGTCAATCAACTTGAATGAAACAAACTATGAATGCTTAATGAATAGAATAACAAGATTTTCCAGATGTCATTCGAGGAAGAAGAAGGAACAAATAGCTAGAAAAGCTAAACGCAACAAATCTAGATATCACAATTTGGCAACTAGAAGCTATGGTAAAAGAGGAAATTAAAGAATAAGAACAAGTGAGAAAAATAAAGAAAAAATAAGACTGGAAAATAAATGACATTTTGTAAAAAAAAATTAGGTGGATTGAATTTTATTAAAATAGAAAAATATAGACTTTAAAAGATGAATAAAGTGACAGAACTCTGATTAACAGAATCAAAGAACTAAAGAAATAGAAATATATTACACAATAGTGGATGAGAAATTAGTGTTGCCAGTATGCTAATTCTCCCTATTATAGTCTTTTGTTTAATGCAGTCCCAGTCAAATTTCCAGCAAGTTATTTGGTAGATATTGAGAAAACATTTCTAATGCATATGTAGAAAACAAAAGAACAGCCAGCACAATAGAGAAGAACAATGTTGGAGGACTAGTGTTTATTTCAAACCTTATCATAAAATAGTGTGAAAAGAATATACATATTAAAAGAATATACAAAATAGAACAACAGAACAAAATTAATATTACAGAACTAGACTTTCATAAATTTAGTCAACTAATTTTGCAAAGAAGAGGTAAAATACTGAAGAGTTAGTTCAACAAACTGGGAGAACTGGATATTTACCTAAATAAATAATATAAATATAAAATTTACACCCCTTAAAAACCACAGACCAAAAAAATAAAATGGAAAACTCTAATACTCCTAGAAGATGAAACAACAAAGTTATGATGCATAAGGGATACAATGGATAAGCTGGCCTTCATTAAATCAAAAGCATCTGCTCTGGGTCAGAGAGAGAGTACAGATGTGATCACTGGCAACACATATAGTCCCCCAACCTCTTTAGGAAGTAATTATCCATGAACACAGAGCCAGGAGAAATTCCTGAGCACAGCTGGTGTGACACCCCCCCCAAACAAACAAAATATCTATTTTGAGAAAGATAATATCACAGAAATGAAAGACGATTGCAGACTGAGAAAAATATTTGCAAAAGACACAAAGAACTGAGACATAAAAATTAATTTAAAGAGATACCTACCTACAAACACAGCTGCCACGTTCAAGATGGGCCTGCTTCATAGATTCACTCTTTTCTCAAACAAGCTGTAAATAGAGCCATGAAAGACTACGGATATATATGTATATCCAGTCCATGTAGCACCAAGTTGGCCATCTTGGGAGGAGAGGGTGGGCCAACCCTTTATCCATCCAAAGCCACACTTGGTGCCTCCATCACACAGAATCATCATCCTGCTGATGGCCTGACTCATCACTGATCAACTGTGATTCTCTGCTCAGATGCTCATCTGACCACACTTCTGTATACTAGCTGTTGGTCTAATATCAAGTTTTTTGGGTTTGTTTTGTTTAGTTTAGAGATTTTGGGCACACTACCACATATCTTTCTTCTTCCAGGAAAGCCTGGCAGCTGTAACTAGGCACACAAATGCAGTCATCATGTTCAAATCAGACCTTCTTCCAGGAGGCCCTACAGGCTGAGTATATACCCCTAACATTCATAGTATCATAGCTTTGAATTTCTGGACAAACTCATCTCCTTGATACTGTCATTCCTAAACGAACACCTCAATTTAACAGACTGGACGTGTACAATAAGTGCTTACTAAATCTTCTGCCATTGTATTAATGACTTCATTAATGATACAATCATTTTCGCAGATGAGCTTGCTATTGTACCTTTTTCTTTCTTTCTGTTTGTCTTTCTTTGTTTCTTTTTCTTCACTTATCTTCTCTTCCATTTTATTTTTCCCATTTTTCAATGACTATGTTTTCCCTTATATGAAACAAATGTATTGTGATCAACTATGTCATCTATGTGATGCATTTTCTTTAAATAAATAATATTTTAAAATTAATTAAAAGACTGATTAAAATCCTTAAGACATACATGTCAAATAAGCAGATGAAGACACACTCCATATCATATGTCCTTAGGAGTAAGCCCCAAGCATTGCTAGGTGTGGCCTCAATACCAAAAAGTAGAATAAAATATAAAATAAATTTTGTCAATCTCTAAAAGTTCTTCAACATCTAGAAGTCTCTGCTTGCTGCCCTCAAAATTATTGACTGAATTTTCAGATTTCTTCAGTCAAGACCTCTTCCTCACTGAACTGGAAATACTGAATTCTCTTATCACCTATCAAAGAGAAAGACAGATTTACATTTGCATAATTTTGATGACTATGCTTTCCTTTTCCCCCTGTTTAGTAACCTTTCCTCTCCATTTCAATCTTTGTCTTGGCTAAGATTTTTATCATGGCATAAAAAACACCGAGACCTTTCTGCCACAAATCTTTTCTCAATCTCATGAGACCAGTATGTGTGATGAAAATGTGCCCTGGATCCCAAACCCCACAAGAATATCTCAAAAGACAATGGGAAAGCCTATATTTTCTTTATAAGTTTAAGACCTATATAATACTACCTCTTAATCTGCTTATTCCCAAATATAAGGTAGTCTCCTGCATCACTTTCTTGCCTTAATTTTTTAAACTTATTTTTATTTATTTTTCCTTTATATATATGTGAGTATGTATGTATATTATACATACATACATATTATACATGCATATTGTATATTATATACAATATATATGTATTGTAATATATACAATATATATGTATATATTGTCTTCTTTCTGTTTTTTTTTTCTTCCTTAAATCCACCTGTTTTGGTTCTGCTTGATATAAAAACCTTCAAGAAACAGTCTTGCCTGGGATAATAGCTCAGGTCAAAATCATATGATATGATGGAACCTGACAATCTCATCCCCCCCCCCCCAATGCACCAGCAATATAATATAGCACCATGTCTTCTTGCAAAGGCATACTAAAAATGGGGAAATATTATGTATAGAAACAAGCTCTTATCTACTAGGGATAAGAATTCATACACTTTACAATACAGGGGCACCTCGCACCTTGAAGATATGTCATGCGGACCCAATTTAGATTCCAGGTGATTAGACAGCGACCACCCAACCCCAAGCCCTAGATCCCATTCGTAGAACCGACACAGTTCTCCGCAACAACTCCAGGAACCAATCTCCCTCTGGAATATTCTTAATACTGCGCTGACACCAACATGTGCTGGTTTTGACATGACATCCTGACAATGAGGAAATGGCAACAACTTGGTCTAAGAGCAGGTAACAATAAGATGAAATCAGACGGCATGTCATCTATACAAAAGCTAAATCCTCTATCTACAGAAGACTTACTGTGACAACCATGACTAGACAGAACTTATCCTGGGACAAATAAAAAAGACCTTAGTCTAGGCCTTGACCTCTGATATGTACAATAACCACGATCTCTAATTCCAGAGGTCTGACTGAAATAACTGCAACTGAGCAGATCTTCTGGAAACATAATGAAAGACTCTATCCTAGGCTTTGTCCTTGGATTGGGGCAAAATTCAAGACCACCGGTTACTGAAGACTAATTAAAACAACTATGATGGAACACAACTCCGAGAACCATAAAGAAAGACTCCATTCTAAGTCACATCCTTTGACCTGTGCAAATACCAAGATCTCTAACGACAGAAGCATGATTTTATCATTCACGACAGATCGGAAAGTTTCCAGACACCACAAAAGGCCTAGGGGAGAGTAGAAGAGCATTTATGGAACCTGTAGTCATTCCCATGACAGTTTACTTCAAGGGCAGAGACACCCTGTATCTTTTAGGCCAAGAGAATTCCCTTTCTAATCTCCCCAGTATTTGCTGTGCCTATGCAAGAAAAAAAAAGAGAAGCACAAACTAATTTTTTTAGTTTTGTTATTGTTGTTGTTTGTTGTTTTTTTGTGCTAGACACAGAAGGGACCACTTGTACTAGCAGCCTGGGGGGTGTAAAGGAGGGGGATATGGGATGCATGCTGGGAACAGGGTAGAGGGAGGACAATATTGGTGGTGAGAATGCCCAATTCAATGTCACTATGTACCTAAAATATTACTGTGAAAGATTTGTAATCCACTTTGGTCAAAATAATAATAATAATAATAATAATAATAAAACTAAAAAATAGACTAAAATAAGAAAATAAAATAAAAAGACACTGTGAGTTAATTACTCAGTCTTCTGGGCCTCTTTTTTGTACACAGAGTTATCCATGCTATGATTAAAGATCCCATTTATTCTCATCAATCTGTCTGATGCTTCCTTAATCATTTGTCTGACCTCTGAAGAATGCATAAAAAGGAAGAGAGCTGGACAGCACCCAAATATCCAGCTGAACTCCAAGATCAATAGGGCCAGGATGATCTGCAGAATGATGAGTGATTGGAAAGATTCAAAGAAGATAAACTTACCCTTATATAGTCAGTTATTTGCTTACCTGATAGATCAGTGAAACTGACCCAGGTTAACAGAAGTGTCTATCTTAACCCAATATAATCTGTTTTTTAGTCCCTGAGTTTTGGTGTGGCTCTTCACACGACACTAACACTTCCCTGCACTCTATTTCACAGACCACACCTTTTTAAAAATATTTTTTATTTAAACACCTTTGTTACAAACATGATTGTGATTGGGTTTCAGTCATATAAGATGACAACCCCCCCCCATCACCAATGTCCCAAATTTCCATACTCCCCTCCCCGCCCCCACCTGTACTCTAGACAGGCTTTCTCTTTCCCTTATATATTCTCATTGTTAGGATAGTTCGCAATGTAGATATTTCTCTAACTAAACTCATCACTCTTTGTGATGGGGTTCATGAGGTGGGGTGCAACGTCCAGCCCTCCTCTTTCCTTGTCTCTGAAAATTGTTGAGAAATATCTTTCATTTTTCTTAAAACCCATAGATGAGTGAGACCATTCTCCGTCTTTCTCTCTCTCTCTCTCTCTCTCTCTCTCTCTCTCTCTCTGACTTATTTCACTCAGCATAATAGATTCCATGTACATCCATGTATAGGAAAATTTCATGACTTCATCTCTCCCGATGGTTGCATAATATTCCATTGTATATATGTACCACAGTTTCTTTAGCCATTCATCTACTGAAGGGCATTTTGGTTGTTTCCAGAGTCTTGCTATGGTAAATAGTGCTGCAATAAATATAGGTGCAAGGAAGGGGTTTTTGTATTGTATTTTTGTGTTTCTAGGGTATATTCCTAGGAGTGGTATAGCTGGATCGTATGGGAGCTCAATTTCCAGTTTTTTTTTTTTTTTTGGTTTTTGGTTTTTGGGTCACACCCGGCAGTGCTCAGGGGTCACTCCTGGCTCCATGCTCAGAAATTGCTCCTGGCAGGCACGGGGGACCATATGGGGCACCGGGATTCGAACCGATGACCTTTTGCATGAAAGGCAAACGCCTTACCTCCATGCTATCTCCCGGGCCCCACAATTTCCAGTTTTTGGAGGAATGTCCATATTGCTCTTCAGAAAGGTTGAACTAGTCGGCATTCCCACCAGCCGTGGATAAGAGTTCTCTTATCACCACATCCCCGCCAACACTGCTTGTTCTCATTCTTTGTGATGTGTGCCAGTCTCTGTGGTGCGAGGTGGTACCTCATAGTTGTTTTGATTTGCATCTTCCTGATTAGTGATGTGGAACATTTTTTCATGTGCCTTTTGGCCATTTGTATTTCTTCTTTATCAAAGTGTCTGTCCATTTATTCTCCCATTTTTTTTGATGGGATTAGATGTTTTTTTTTTTTTCTTGTAGAGTTCTGTCAATGCCCTGTATATTTTGGATATTAGCTCCTTATCTGATGGGTATTGGGTGAATAGTTTCTCCCAATCAGTGGGTGCCTCTTGTATCCTGGGAACTATTTCCTTCGAGGTGCAGAAGCTTCTCAGCTTAATATATTCCCATCTGTTAATCTCTGCTTTCACTTGCTTACAGAGTGCAGTTTCCTCCTTGAAGATGCCTTTAGTCTCAATGTCATGTTTTACCTACCTGTTGCTCTATATACCTTTTGGTTTCAGGTCTGATATCAAGGTCTTTAATCCATTTAAATTTTACCTTCATACATGATGTTAGCTGGGGGTTTAAGTTCGCTTTTTTGCAAGTGGCTAGCCAGTTGTGCCAACACCACTTGTTGAAGAGGCTTTCTTTGCTCCATTTAGGACTTCTTGCTCCTTTATTAAATATTAGATGATTTTATGTCTGGGGAATATTCTCTGAGTACTCAAGTCTATTCCACTGATCTGAGGGTCTGTCTTTATTCCAATACCAGGCTGTTTTGTATTTCTTTGTAATACAGTTTAACGTTGGGGAAAGTAATTCCTCCCATATTCTTTTTACCAATAATTGCTTTGGCCATTTGAGGGTGTTTATTGTTCCAAATGAATTTCAAAAGTGCCTAATCCACTTCTTTTCAGAATGTCATGGTTATCTTTAGAGGGATCGCATTAAATCTGTACAATGCGGGGCTGGGCGGTGGTGCTGGAGGTAAAGTGCCTGCCTTGCTTGCGCTAACCTAGGACAGACCGCAGTTCGATCCTCCAGTTTCCCATATGGTCCCCCAAGCCAGGAGCGACTTCTGAGTGCATAGCCAGAACTAACCCCTGAACATCATCGGGTGTGGTCCAAAAACAAAACAAAACAAATAAATCTGTACAATGCTTTGGGGAGTGTTGCCATTTTAATTATGTTAATTCTGCCAATCCATGAGCAGGGTATGTGTTTCCATTTCCATGTGCCCTGTCTTATATTTTGGAACAGAGTTTTATAGAGTTTTCTTTGTATAGATCCTTCACATCTTTAGTCATA
This sequence comes from Crocidura indochinensis, assembly GCA_004027635.1. Classification (NCBI taxonomy): domain Eukaryota; kingdom Metazoa; phylum Chordata; class Mammalia; order Eulipotyphla; family Soricidae; genus Crocidura; species Crocidura indochinensis. Next base: position 14,649 of record PVKC010000354.1, on the reverse strand, counting down.
TTGACTCCAAGATATTTGAGTTTGTGTGGCACTAATGTGAATGGGGTTGTTTTCTTAATGTCCATTTCTTTCCTATTATTGGTGTATAGAAAGGTCATTGTTTTTGTGTTAATTTTGTATTCTGCCATCTTGCTATATTAGTCTATTGTTTTTAGTAGCTTTTTGGTAGAGTCTTTAGGGTTCTCTAAGTAGAGTATCATGTCATCTGCAAACAGGGAGAGCTTGATTTCTTTCTTTCCTATCTGGATGCACTTGATATCTTTTTCTTGCCTGACTGCTATAGCAAGGACTTCCGGTGCTATTTTGAACAGGGATGGTGAGAGAGGACAGCCTTGCCTTGTGCCAGAATTAAGAGGGAAGGCTTTTAGTTTTTCTCCATTTTGAGTACTATTTGCCACTGGCTTGTAGTAGATGGCCTTAACTATATTGAGAAAGGTTCCTCTCATTCCCGTCTTGCTGTGAGTTTTGATCAAGAATGGGTGTGGGACTTTATCAAATGCTTTCTCTGCATCTATTGATATGATCATGTGATTTTTATTTTTCTTGTTGTTGATGTTGTGTATTATGTTGATAGATTTATGGATGTTAAATCAGTCTTGAAACCTGGGATGAAACCTACTTGATCATAATGAATGATCTTCTTGATGAGGCATTGAATCCTATTTGCCAGGACTTTGTTGAGGATCTTTGCATCTGTGTTCAACAGAGATATTGGTCTGTAATTTTCTTTTTTGGTAGCATCTCTGTCTGGTTTAGGTATCAAGGTGATGTTGGCTTCATAAAAGCTATTTGGAAGAGTTCCCATTTTTTTGATTTCTTGAAAGTCTTGCCAGGATTGGTAGTAGTTCCACTTGGAAGGTTTAAAAGAATTCATTAGTGAATCCATCTGGGCCTGGGCTTTTGTTTTTGGGCAGACATTTGATTACGGTTTTAATTTCATCAATAGTGATGGGGTTGTTTAGATATGCTACATCCTCTCTATTCAACCATGGGAGGTTATAAAAGTCCAAGAATTTATCCATTTCTTCCAGGTTTTCATTTTTAGTGGCATAGAGTTTCTCAAAGTAATTTCTGATTACCCTTTGATTCTCTGCAATATTGGTAGTGACCTTCCCTTTTTTATTTCTAATATGAGTTACCAAGTTTTTCTCTCTCTTTTTTGTTAGTTTTGCTAATGGTCTATCAATCTTGTTTATTTTTTCAAAGAACAAACTTCTGCTTTTGTTGATCTTTTGGATTGTTTTTTCGGTTTCCACTTCATTGATTTCTGCTCTCAGCTTTGTTATTTCCTTCTGTCTCCATATTTTTGGGTCCTTTTGTTGAGCATTTTCTAATTCTATAATCTGCGTCATTAAACTATTCAGGTAGGCCCGTTCTTCCTTCCTGATGTATGCTTGCAAAGCTATAAATTTTCCTCTCAGTACTGCTTTTGCTGTGTCCCATAAGTTCTGATAGTTTGTGTCTTTATTATCATTTGTTTCCAGGAAAGTTTTGATTTCCTCTTTGATTTCATCTCGGATCCACTGGTTATTAAGTATGAGGTTGTTTAACTTCTAGGTGTTAAAGTTTTTCTTCTGTGTCCCTTTGGATTTCACAGTGAAGGTAGTCTGCAAACTTTCTATCCTCTTGATATTATGGAGATATGTTTTACGTACCCCCATATAGTCTATCCTGGAGAATGTCCCATGTACATTGGAGAAAAATGTGTATCCAGGTTTCTGGAGGTGGAGTGTCCTATATATATCTACTAGGCCTCTTTCTTCCATTTCTCTTCTCAGGTCTAGTATATTCTTGTTGTGTTTCAGTCTGGTTGACCTATCAAGTATTGAAAAAGGCGTGTTGAGGTCCCCTACAATTATTGTGTTGTTAATGATATTCTTTTTCAGAGTTGTCAACAATTGTATTAAATATTTTGTTGACCCTCATTCAGTGCATATATGTTTAGGAGAGTGATCGCTTCTGACAGACTTCACCTTAAGAAAGCACTGAAGTAAAGAGAAAAGTACATGGAGGATAGGAATAATATTTATATTTTACATGCCATAAATTCTTTTATGAAATCAGTCTTGATTATGCATTAATGTTAGCAATTTTTTCTAGTTACTATCCTAGTTAGGATATAACTGTGTGAATGAATACTAAAAATTTGTTGAGAATTACATAGAGAAACATATCACATTCATGATAGATAATTTTTTTCATGTGATGACAAGATAAAGTAAAAAAGATTGATTTCTTTAAATTAATCTGATGAATTGATAATTCGGACTACCTATAAAAAGGTATTAATATTAATGATCTATATATCTTCCCTTACTTTGTAGAATTTTCACATAATACTGAGAGTCTTTGAAATATTTTTAATTATTTTACATAAAACAAGAGATAGATATAATAATTTAATATTTTATATAATATCAACATATTAAGAAAGCTTGACAAAATTTATTATTTTCTTAGGAAAATTTCTTTTGACTTAAATACGTGACTTTTTAGCCCCAGGGTCCATCTCTATCTACACAGTGTAAGAGTAAATTATTTCCCATATTTTTGTCTCCATTTGTGAGCAGCTATTTAAAAAATAGTCTGGGTAGTGATTGGGTGATTAGAACTTAAAAATGTACTTATCTTGAGTCAGAATTCACCTTTAGTTTTTGTTTCTGGGCCATACTTGATGACGCTCATGGGTTACTTCTAGCTATGTGCTCAGAAATTACTCCTGGCTTGGGGGACCATATAGGTCTCTGGGAATCAAACCAAGGTCCATCCTGGATCAGCTGTATATAAAACAAATGCCTTACCGCTGTGCTATCATTTCGGCCCCAGACCTTTTTTTTTTTTAATTAATTGCTTTATTTAAGCACAGTGGTTACAAGTTGCTCATTGTTGGGTTTCAGTCATATAATGTACACCATCCTTCACCAGTGCACTGGCCCCATCACCAATGTCCCCATTTCCCTTCCATTCCCTACCTCTTACACCTGTCTGTCTCTAGAGCAGGACATTTACATTCCTCTTTCTTCTCTCTCTTTTTTTTGACACTGTGGTCTGCACTGTTGTCCATGGAGGGGTTCCTTGTATGTCAGGATTTGCAGATTTTGACCTGCATGGCCCCAGATTAGTTCATTCACGATATACCTGATGGGCTTTGATAGATGAAGTTGCTAAAGATTAATAGAAAACTCTTGAGAACTCAGATTGACAAATCCTTCTACTTGAGGATTGAGGAAGCTACATATATTAATATGGTAGCATCACTGGCATCTTCAGCTCTCCAATCGAGGCAAATGCAGTCTTAAAACTAATGCAGTCCTGAGACATCACCACATCAACATTGTAAATTAGTAGGGATGTTGCCTTTGAGGAATGAAATTAAACTTAATCACCTGCTGTATATTGAATAGTGATATGGAGGACAAGAGAATCACCATCTGTCCTACCATTTTTAATGTAAAGTTTTCTATGTGACCATTTTTGTTATAGAGGAAGTCCATAGAACTTGGTTTCTACCTCTTGAAATGTGATTTTTTTTTCTCCTGAAAAATGGTAGGGTACAATAATTAGTGACTTTGTAGCAGAATTATTGGGGTTGGGGGAAAAGATTCAAAATAATGTGTTAAAATCTTAGCACTACACCTTATACACTCAGCTTGATGGAAGATGTTGTAAATACCTTGTATTCCTGATGATGACGAATAACTCCTTGCCAGGGAGCTACTCCAGTTATTCCAAATGTCAGGAGATGTTAGTTCCATTAAAAGCAGCTCAATTGTGCTGAAAAAACTCCTGAGTAGCAAATGATGGACATTCCAAATACCAAAAATGTCATCCAAAAATTATACTAGAATGGGATATCCTGAAGAAATGTTCTCTTTTAGGGATTCCCAAGAGAAGGTACTAGAGGGAGAGGTTGGTTCTGGAAATTCCCAGCATTTCTGTGAGGATTGAAGGCATAGTGTCCATGACCTTGATGATGCAAAGCTGATTTCATGAGTAGAGCAAGTTAACTTCTCAGGCCTTGAATGTCCTGCTTGGCCTTTAGAAGAGCTTAGCTAAAGCTTATACATTTTTTAGCAAACAGCAGCTGGAAAGCCTGACCTCCTTCCCTATCTACTATTAAGAAATTGACATGCTCTACAGACTTACATTCACCAGTCATTGCCACTAAAGATAACTGTCAGCAGTTATACTATGTTGGGCTACTTCGATTTAGTTGTGTGAAAAAGACTTAATAGAAACTAGGTCAGAGGAAATGATATAGTGATACATGAAACTAGGACATAGCAAATGGTTTCAGGAAGTAGAGCAGGTAGAAGTGAATGTGGTGTCTCTATCACATTTCTGTTAGGCTTTTCTTGCATTTATATATCTGTTGTTAAATCTGTTTCTGGATTTAATTCTGTTCTTTTGTTTGAAAACTTCCTCTGTTTCTTATTCCTTGCTGTTCATTGACTGGAAAATGAACTTGTTTATCATTCCCTTGGACAGAATTCTTGGTTGCCTTCCAACTTGAGTGCCATCTTTATTAATAAAGACTGACAAGTAAGGAGGACATGGAAAGACCATTTTGATACATCAAGGTTTCTCAGTGTTTAGGAGTTGCATAGCAACTTAGAGACTGCTTGTATTTCTTTCCAATAGAATTGCTCTAGGTGAGGGACCAGAGAGATACACAGCAATAAGGCGTTTGCCTTGCATGCGGAAGCACAGTGGTTCGAATCCTGGCATCCCATAGGGTCCCCAAGCCTGCCGGGGGCAATTTCTGAGCGTAGGGCTAGGAGCAGCCCCTGAGCACTGCCTGGTGTGAGCCAAAATAAAACAAAACAAAAAAGAATTGCTCTAGGTGTAACTGGATTCTGAGTATCTGGGAGGAAATGTATTTAGGATCCTGTGTCACTTGGATCAGAACTTACTAAATGGAGATTCAAAAGCACTTGATTCAGAGGGTCAATAAAACAAGGATATGAGAATAAACAATATTGAGAAATCTTTAGCTAGGTTCATGAGAAAATAAAAGAAAACAAAATTAAATAGAATAAGAAATAACAGGAGAAAATTTACAATAGACACCTCATTAATACAAAAGATAAGTAAGGGTTATTATGAACAACTTTATGCTACCAAGTTCAAGAACCTTAAAGATACGGATGAATTCTTAGAATTTTACAAACTTCTGAAATCAATCTAAGAAGAAAAATAAAACTTTTACAGACGAATCATGATAAAAGAAATTGGAATAGCAATTTAGATATTTTTAAGAATGAAAGCCAAGATCTAGATAGTGAATTCTACCAACACTTCAAAGAAAGCTTAGTATTCATAATTCTCAAGCTCTTTCAAAATATCAAAGAAATGGGAATCCTCTATAGCTCTATAAAGTCAATATTACTTTAACATCAAAAACAAAAGCTCTACGAAAAATATAAAACCTACAAGAGACACTGGCTCTCCTCATACAAATTGCATTAGTGGTTGCTTTCCTTGTTTTTTTTTTTTTCTTCCATTTTGCATGTATTATGAGAACCAAAAGATTTGGGCAGAATTCGTTAACCTCGCATTAAAATTTGCTAGGCATGAGCTGATCATTCTAACCTTGTTATAAGAGTTTCTGAAGCTCTTTCTAATAGTTTGGAACAACCTGTAAAGCCAAATATTAGAAAGGCATTTCTGATGATCACACATAGTGAAGACTTACGGTTGGTGTTCTGTCGCCCCCTACTAGGCCAGTAGAGATTCATGCTGTTTTAATTGATATTGGCTTAGAAACCAAATTAAATGATAATGAAAGGGCCCAATCAGAAGATAGATCTGTAATATATCAACCACCCCCTCCACCTCAGCCTTTGAGAGAGTGTGGGATGAATCTGCACCCCCCCAAGAAGTGGTAGTTCTTAGTAAAATCAGTAATAATAATAAAAAATGATAAAAATACAGTAATAACACGGTATCAGAAACAAATTATTCCCATCAGGAAAATTATTTAATTTCAAACTATGAGAGCTTGAATATGGATTACCTCCACAGATTTAAGGAACCATGCTTGGAGTATGGTCCTCTTTCTCTGTTTTGTATTAAATACCTTGGCACCTGGAATGATGGTGGATGTTGGACCCACCAGGACTTTAACACTGTAGTAAAGACCTGTTTGAATGCTTCTCAATATTTACAATGAAAGATGTAGTTTGTGGGAAATTCTAAGAGTAAAATTAATAGTCTAGATCACCCTGGATGGAGAATTGCAGGATTCACATTATCTTATGACATGCTTATGGAAGAAGAGCAGTACACAGAATTAAATATTTCAATAAAGCATGTCAGGGAACTTGCATTAAAGGCTTGGGAAAAAATTGACTCAGATACAGAATTCAAGGGCAGGTATACAAAAATTATTCAGGGAGCTACAGAGCCATATATAGAAATTGTAAGGAAATTGACAGAGGCAATTAAAATGCAGATTAGAAATACAGAATTAAAAACATCCTGACAAAAACCTTAGCCTTTGACAATGCCAGTGAATATTGTTAGGCTATCTTACACACAATCAGGGAGAGAAAAGATGTCATGGGATTTCTACTTGCTTGTATAAATTCTGGGACTTACAATTATACCCCTCTGCTCCCCACCACAGTACCTCTAACAATATATGTTATTCAGAGGCAAACTCCAGGAAATCAGATCAATGGCTTTCAACCAAGGACACTGCCTGGTCCTTGCCAAGTGTAGGAAGGGATTTCATTGGGCAAGTACCTAATCATCTCCTCAGCAACTGGGGAAGGGTTTCAAAGACTATCTTGCAAGGTCAGGTTATATGCTTTAAGTATGGTAATATGGGACATTTATGATGCAGTTCATAACCTCTTTTTTGTACCTGCCTAAGGACCTGCCCCCTTGAGACCAAGACTTAATCAACCTGTCTCAAGAAACCGGATCAGGGTCAGTCCCTGGCCCCTCAAAATCAGGGTACCTTTTTTCAATAGTTCAGCTTCCCAGCCCAGACCGAGAAAAATCTGCAGTTTGGCTAATTAAAGCCTGCAACTTCGGGGCCCGGGAGATAGCATGGAGGTAAGGCGTTTGCCTTTCATGCAAAAGGTCATTGGTTCGAATCCCGGTGCCCCATATGGTCCCCCATGCCTGCCAGGAGCAATTTCTGAGCATGGAGCCAGGAGTAACCCCTGAGCACTGCCGGGTGTGACTCAAAAACCACAAAAAAAATACATTAAAAAAAAAAAAGCTTGCAACTTCAAGAAGCCGTGGCTTAGATATTCCCAGCCTGGAGGACTTGACCATCCTTCCAGATCAATGGTCTGGCCTAACAAGGCCTCTCCCTCAGGGACTGTGGGGATGATTTTAGGAAGAAGCAATTTAACGCTCAAAGGAATAGTAATTAACCTGAGAATTATAGATTCTGACCATGTAGGGGAAATAATAGTTCTTGTTTCAGTACCCACAGTCTGCACTTTTAAGAAAGGTGAAAGTATAGCTCAAATTTTGTTACTTCCTTATGTTATGCCTGGAAAATCAGAACACATCAGGGAATGAGATTTTAGGAGTACTAACACTGAAGCTTCTGCAATTATAGGTTTTACTGCTAGATTTAAAAAGGAAGACCCAATATTAACTCTTCAAATTCAGGGCAGAAAATTTGAAGGTTTGTTTGATTTAGGGACAGAGGTGTCTATAGTTTCTGTAAGAGATTGGACACAAAATTGGGCTCTATAAGAAATTTGGAAAAAATAGGAGGGGTCTTGCCTCCAGATTCTATTCGTCAGAGTTCAAGGTATGTGAAGTGCATAGGACCAGAAAATCAATAGGGTGACATTCATGCCATATATAGCTTTGATTTCTTTAAACCTATGGTGATGTGATTTGTATACACAATGGGGAGAAGAATATCACATTACTCACTAAAACACCCCCCCAATATTTTAATTCAGAGGTTTCACCTTTGTAATTGAGGCCACTGAGTTAAAGTGCCCAGAACCATTTTCCATTAAATGGAAATTCGATTTTCCAATCTGTATTCCCCAGTGTCCCATCCACAGCACAAAATTAGAGTTTCTTAGAAACTTAGTGAATGAACAGTTGAGGCTGGGACACCTCTTTTTCTAATTAGAATTCTCCAGTATTTATTATTACAAAACATCAGGTAACTGGAGATTTTTTCTCTTTCTTTTCTTTTTTTCTTTTCTCTCTTTTTTTGTAGCTGGAGATTTTTAAACTGATTTTAGGTCTATAAATTCCCAGATGGTTTTGATGGGCAAGATGCAGAATGGCTTACCTTCACCAATAGCCATTCCAAGAGATTGGCCTTTGATAGTAATTGACTAAAAGGATACTTTTTCTAATATTTCTCTGCATCCAAAAGTCAGAAAAGATTTGCCTTTTCAGTTCTTTCTCTTAATATCATGGTCTCTATCTAGTGATTTCAATGAACAGTTTTGCCTCAGGGCATGGTAAATTCACCCACCATGTGTCAATATTTTGTTGATGCAATTTTATATCCAGCTCATAAAAAGTTTCCAGTATATTTGGTGTATTACATGAAAGAAATCTTACTGTTGGCTCAGACTCACACAGAATTGCAATGTGTTTATGAATCTGTCATCAGTTGCTTGCAGGATGCTGGTTTAACAATAGCCACAGAAAAAATTCAGACTTTACTTCTATTTCAATACTTTGGCTTTGAATTGAACATCCTTCAGTGCATCCCCCCAAAATTTCCATTTATCAGAAAAATCTAAAGACACTTAAAAGAAAATCTGGATTTAAATAAACCAGGTATTTAAAAAAAGGCCCAACAGGAATTAGATTTTCTTCATTTTCCAAAAGTCCTATCTTTCCAAGTTAACATGGAGAAAAGGTCTGGTTTTTAAGTTTTGTAACCTCTCATTCCATTACAGGTGCTATTGCTCAGCTGTCTGGACCTCTAGAATAGGTTTACTTACACAACAAGAAATCTAGAATGTTTGTGCCCTATTTGTATTTGATCTCTGGTCCTATCTTCAAAGCAAAGTTCAGAACAATTTTCTTTTTAAGTTTTGATCCTGAGGTGCCAGAGAGATAGTATGGAGGTAAGGCATTTGCCTTTCATGCAGAAGGTCATTGGTTAGAATCCCCGCATCCCTTATGATCCCCCGAGTCTGCCAGGAGCAATTTCTGAGCTTGGAGTCTGGAGTGGCCCCTGAGCGCTGGTGTGACCCCCCCCCAAAAAAAAAACAAAAAAAAGTTTTAATCCTGAAATAATAGTGCTGCTGATTCTACAAAAGGAAAAAGAATGTATATTACCTCTCAGTAAGCCCATTCAACTAGCAGTCTCTGATTTTTCAGAAGTTTCCTCCCATTATCCTCCCAGAAAAGCCTGGGACTTCTTTAAGAGGACATATTTTGAGGCTAAAGCATAGTGGTAATGTGTCTGCCTTGCTAGCTCTAGCCTAGGACAGACCATGGTTCAATCCCCCGGTGTTCCATATGGTCCCCCAAGTCAGGAGCCATTTCTGAGCACATAGCTAAGTGTGCATCTTCGGATGTGACCCAAAAAACCGAAGGGAAGAAAAAACAAAAAAGAGGACACATTTTGCGATCACATCTATTATCTGCTCCTCCCTTATACCTGATGACAACACATCAATGTAAAACATGGAGGCATCATGCCCCTTCTCTGACCACAGCAGTACATACTAATTACAATTCTGCTCAACAAGTGGAACCTGCTACTTTAAATTACTTGTTATCTCATGTTTCAGAGCTGTGAAATGTAGTAAGTGATTCAGCTTACATAGTAGGATTGTTCCCAGGCATAACTGCCTCTTTAAATGCTCATAACCAGGTTGTTCAAGATTTGCTGCAGCAATTACAAGCACTTCTGCAAAAATGTTCTGAGTCAATATTTATGAGTCACATAAGAGCCTACTCTGGCCTCCCAGGGCTGATGGCTTAGGGAATGAAACTGTTGATTGTCTGGCCATGCCAATATTTAAGTCACCTGTGTTGTAAATTAGGCCTTATGATTGGCTTAGATGGTGGATGGAGAACTCAGTCTTTAGACTCTGGACCATGTGGCTCCACAACCCCAATTAACCATTGGGTCTGGAGGTTCATGAGAGCAGCGGGTAGAAATCTCACTCACATGCAGGCTTCAGGAAGTAACAGCTTTATTTATCCTAGCCACCACATGTGTGGCCTATATCATAACTGTTTAAGCATTCAGCTATTCTTAGCTAGCCCTGCATCTTAACTTCTCTCAGCCATCTTTCCTCTGACCTTCAAACTCGTAAAGATCCAACCGGGCAAAAGTCAAAGACAAAAACTCTCCTCTGGGTCAGAGTCCTTAAGTACCTTTCCTAGACCCCTCCCAGGAAATGGGCAGGGTCTGCAGGTAAAGTTACAGGTCATCTCCGGTTCCCAAGACCCCGCCCAGAAATGGGCAGGTCTCAGTTACCTGTATTCCGGGGTGGAGCTACAACCTGCAGAAGAATATGCAGTGTTTCATACAAATGCCTGTCATTCGCAAGTCAACTGTCAATCCCATGGAAGCAAACCAGATAATAATCAATACATGTGCCATTTGCACACCCTTGAATGAAAGAACACATGTAGCTGGGACCAACACCCAAGGGTTACAAACTAATGAATTGTGGCAAATGGACTTTACACAAGTTTATTTTTTCCAAATAAACACTAGTTTTTTTTTGGGGGGGGGTCACACCCGGCAGTGCCCTGGGGTTACTCCTGGCTCCATGCTCAGAAATTGCTCCTGGCAGGCACGGGGACCATATGGGGCACCGGGATTTGAACCAATGACCTTTTGCATGAAAGGTAAACGCCTTACCTCCATGCTATCTCCTGGGCCCCCAAATAAACACTATTTTCATGTGGTGGTAGATACTTATTCCCATTTTATATGGGGAGTTTCAATTATTCCAGAACAAGCTAAAGCAGTTTGCACCTTCATGCTTCAGTTCTTTTCTGTTATGAGCATTCCCAAATCTGTAAAGAGAGACAATGGTATACACCAGTAAAAGTTTTCAATCATTTTTTAAGGAATGGAAAATCAAAAATATTACTAGCATTCCATATAATCTGAAGGACAAAACATAGTTGAAAGAGCTCACAGAATTCTGAAAATTCAATTATTAAAATATAGAAAAAGAGGCATGCCACCCACAGAATTTTATCTTTAACATTTTTACTAAACTTCTTTTTTGCAAGTCTTTCACAGTTATATTTAATACATAGTGACAGTTAATTAGAGCAATTCCACATCACCAGTTTTGACATCCCTTCACCCCTGTTCCCAGCATGCACCCCATACTTTCCCTTTTACCCCCTGAATTGCTAGTGTCACTGGTCCTCTTTGTATATAACTTGTAGATCTTGATTCTGTTGCATTCATTTGGGTTTGGTATTTAGGCCTGATCATTATTTCCAGATAATGTTCATGTGGCTGTTTGCTGGTACCATCCACTTTTTCTTTTTTCTTTTATCCTTAATTTATGAGACATAACAAAACCATTCAAATTCTGGGGTTTTGTTGGGAAAAAAATAGAAAGAAAAAAATGCTGGAGGAATCCATCTAAAAGCTATCAGCACCAATTTAAAAGAAGAAAATGGGAAGGAGAAAAAAAAAAGAAGAATCAATTACTAAATACCCAACAGCCACAACAAGCAACAACAAACAACAACATCAACACACACACACACACACACACACACACACACAAAGGAGGGTTGGTGTGGTGAGGTCTTGCGCTTTTTTTTTTTTTTTGCATAGACACAGTAAGTATTGGAAAATTTTTAAAGAGAATTCACTTGGCCCTAAGAGATACAGAGTTTCTCTACCTTTAATGCATACTGTTATGGAAACAACTACAGGCTCCAGATATGCTCATTATTGAACCCCCAAATCTCTTTTATAGTGCCAGGAAACATTCTTCTCACTTGTGGCTGACAAAATCAGTCCTCTGTAATTAGAGATCTTGGTATTTTCATAGGTCATAGGACAAGTGATAGGGCAAAGTCTAGTATAGAGTCTTTATGGTTCTAGAAGTTATACTCCATTGTGGTTGTTGTAGTCAGTTTTCTATAATTAGTGATCTTGGGTTTTACACAGATTTTAGGACAAAGCCTAGGACATTGCCTTTCCAGAAGTTCTGCTCTGTCATAGTTGTCAAAAATCAGACCTCTGAAATTAGAGATATTGGTTATTTTTTCCAATCCTATGCTGAAGCCTAGGCTAGTGTCTTTCTTATTGGACCCAGGAAAAATTCTACCCAGTTGTGGTTGTCAAAGTAGTCTTCTGTAATTAGTGATCTAATTTTTGTGCATATTAAGGACTTAGTGTCTTCTAATTTCATCTTACCATTAGGTGGTGAGATAGGGCAATTTGCTCTTAGATCTAGTTGTTGCTTTTTCCTCATCATCAGCATGTTGTATCAACCTGGAGCAAGTTGGTGCTGGGGTGCTATGAGGTGCTCCCTGCAGGGTGTTTGTGAGCCCCATACAACTTCAGAAAAACACTGTAAAGAAGATGTTGAGATACAAACAAACCAATTAATTCACTCACTTATCACTCACTTGGGTAAAAGTGGATAGTTAATAGCTTGCTGGTAATATACTCATTCAAAGAAAAGGATATTCTTATGCTTCTACAAATGTTAACCCTTCCAAGAAACTTGGGGTTTCACTATACCTCGTCAGAAGCAGGAGTCTCACAAATAAAAGAACTCAGACACAAGTGCATGATAAGAGATCCTTTTCCGGTTCATAAGCATGTTGATCAGGTTTTCACATGCCTGTGTGATATGTGCCTCCCTTCAACCTTGTTATGATGTTGACATATGACCCTTCTAACATGAAAAAAATGCATAATAGTGTAAACCTTCCCTCAGAACCAAGACAGATTATTCCAAAAATGTGAGCAAGAAACAAACTGTGACCTCAACAGGTAACCAGGATAATAAGCAAACACCACTCTATGAGACAGAGATATAGGGGAGTGGAAATGACCAGTTCCAGAATCTCACTGCTGTAATTGAGGAATTGCCCTGCTCTCATCTGTAAAAAGGACATTACAGGCCAAATCCATTGAGAGATAAAGGCAAGGTGGCAGAAGAGTTTGGTAAGATTATAAAAGCCTTTGGGGCAGGACAACACAGGTATATCAACCCAAAAGACTTTAAGATGACCATTAGAAAGATAAATAACCAATTTTCAGGAGACAGTCAACAGAATCCACATGAACTACTTCTATTCTATTCATCAGGATTTGAACAAAATTGATCTACAGAATAGAGGAAAATTGAAATAATCTTGTTGACTCAAAAGCTATAAAACAAGCTTGACAGGAACACAAGCAGTTTAACGAGTCCACTATTACTACACTTTACCAAGGCAAGTTTAAATCTATAATTCAATGCTTCATTTGCCACCAAGAATCTCAGACATCAATGATATTTCTCATTTATCCTTGCTTTTGACATCTAACGATAAATACAGGTTGCAAGATTGCCTTAAATTGATTTTTAAAGTAGACCATACGGGATGCCAGGAGATCAAATTGCGGTTCGTCCTAGGTGCAAGGCAAACACCCTCCTGCCCTATTGCTTGCACTGCTACTCCAGCCCCTAAATTATGAAGCTTTTTGGTTTTTTGGGCCACACACGGCGCTGTTCAGGGGTTACTCCTGGCTATCTACTCAGAAATAGCTCCTGGCAGGCACAGGGGCACCGGGATTTGAACCAACCACCTTAGGTCCTGGGATGGCTGCTTATAAGGCAGATGCCGCTATGCTATCTCTCTGGCCCCAAATAAATTTTCCATTTTTTTTTTATGGTTTTTGGGCCACACCCGGTGACGCTCAGGGGTTACTCCTGGCTATGCGCTCAGAAGTCGCTCCTGACTTGGGGAAACCGGGGGATCGAACCGCAGTCCGTCCTAGGCTAGCGCAGGCAAGGCAGGTACCTTACTTCCAGCGCCACCGCCCGGCCCCTATGAAGCTTTTTTTTCCAGCAAAGTTTCCCTTCATCAACATCAATTACTTCAAGGAACTAGATAACTTTTTCATCTGAAGTTTTTGAAGCACTTTGACCCATTTTACCTGGATCAATTTTTTCTATGGATTAATCCTTTTTTCTGTCTATGTGTGAGTGTGAGTGGTGGCCACCTCTGTTTAATGTCCATCGGTATTATATATAATATCTGTCTATATTGTATTTAGTCCTTTCTTCTTGTATATGGTCATTTCTTTTTCCCAGAAAGAAGATGATGTCACCGCTCTGCAGCAGTAGCACTGGTGCTTATGGTGTTGCTCCAGTGTAAGTTTGAAGGATCAATTTAAATCATCCCAGCTGGACTTGCTGTGGATAGTCTTGCATGAAAAGCAGAATTCAGGCTCCTGGTCCTCTTCAGTGACCTATTCTACATGAAGTTCTCCTGCTTTGTGTCATCACTCTGACTGATGCTGCTGTCGGAGTCACTTGAGTCTTTGAACTGTGATTCATTCTCGAAGAAGGTAGGCACACCACTGTTGCTGATGTGTCAGTTTCATCTTTCTTTCTTTCTTTCTTTCTTTCTTTCTTTCTTTCTTTCTTTCTTTCTTTCTTTCTTTCTTTCTTTCTTTCTTTCTTTCTTTCTTTCTTTCTTTCTTTCTTT